>JANBXA010000642.1:0-245000 GCA_030556225.1 Cricetiscus sungorus
ACACTGCTCACAAATGATAAGACAATACGAGAGTAAAGACACTTTGTGTGATTTGTCATTCTCATGATTTACTGCTGTTGGGATTGCCTGCAGTACAAAATTAAGCAGTAACAAACTGCGCAATAGAGCACTGTCTCTGTGATTTTGTAATGTGACAGTGCTTTCATTCAGATGTTTTGACTTAAATATGAATGGTGACAATGTGAAAGTTTTTGCTGCAATACAAGATGTTGTGAATGCAAGCCTAATTAGACTGTTTACGGGCGCCTACTTCATCCTTACTCCTAACAGTACCATAAAGTTAACCTTTGAAACAGTAGCATCCATAACAATAACCATAACAGTAATACTAATCATAACACAACTAAACACTTTTCTAATACTAACACAAACATTCAGCCTTATTGATATTGCTCTGTGATTCAAGTCTAAGACATTATGAATAAAGTGAATGTATAAGTTGTATCTTCATATTTATGAAGAAACTATAAACAATTGTTAACTCTTGACAGCCTAGAACCTGTGGGAAGAATGGGTGAGTAGAATTGATTCTGTCTGGAGTTGTGTGGAACTCATAAATTCATGTGAGTCCAGTAAAAATGAAGTAACACATTGCGTGATAATGCTCTGACCCATGATTTGAATGTGATAGTATGGATGAATGTTCTTAGATTAGTGTGTGAGCGTGCCTGTGTGCTTAGTATGTGTATGTTTTGTGTCCTGCTGTATGTGGATGCGGTTGTTGACAATATGTGTTGCAGGAGACTTTGTTAAATGTGACTAATGTGTGAGACTTACTGAATGCAATATACATTACCAGGTCTTTATCCGTCATGAAGCCTAACCTGCTTATTGACGTCTAAATGTAACAGTAGTTCACCATAATAAAATCACTAATCATAACCCGAAACCCCTCAATAACCCTTTCCCCAACACTATCCCTAACTGTCTTCATTTCAGTGCTTTTTAGATTCATGAGGTGCTAAACCGTATGTGAAAAAACCAAAGTCATAGGCATGTATTTCCCATGTAAGTTATCCATATACTGTTTTTGGTATTAAAAACACCGAAAAGGAACCACTCAGTGGGAGAATGGGTGAGTGTTTTGATTCTGTGTTTGATTATTGCTTTACTTGTTTTGAAACTCCATCAATGTGTTTGGGTCTCTAACCTCTTTGAAATCTAGTAAGACACTGGGAGAGTAAAGAGACACTTTACTGTGAATGCATGATATCATTCCTAGATTTCTGCTGCCTAATTGAGATTGAGCCTGAAGTATGTGTTAACACACTGTACGATAGCTCTTACTATCTGTGATTTTGGGACAATGCGGTTTAAAAGGATTTGACTCAAATGTGTATGGTGAAAAAAAATTGTGTGTGTGTGTGTGTGTGTGTGTGTGTGTGTGTGTGTGTGTGTGTGTGTGTTGATTCTGGCATGAATGTATATTATCGTTTGAAAGTCTATCAATTGGTTAGGTCCTGCAACACTGCAAATGATAAGACAATACGAGGTAAAAAGAGACACTTTGTGTGATTTGTCATTCTCCTGGAATTCCACTATAGTGGGATTGCATACAGTACAAGTGTAGTAACAAACTGCGCAACTATGACATGTCTCTGTGATTTTATGTGTGACAGTGCTATTAGATATTGACTCAAATATTGAATGGTGACAGTATGTAGTTTTTGCAATACAAGATGTGAAACGAATACAGCTATTAGACAGTTGCGGAATACCTACTTCATCCTTACTCCTAACAGTACCATAAAAGTTAACCCTAGCTGGAGAGCAATATCTGTAACAGCCTTCCACAACATAATGTCACTAATACTATACAACCCCCAAAATATTTTTCCTTCAACACAAACTATATTCGTGTGTGATATTGCTCTCATATGATTCAAGGGTCTAAGGCATTATGAATAAAGTGAATGTATAAGTTACATGTATAGCACATGAGGAGCTACTGACAGTCTGTTAATATGCTCCGACGCCTACAGAGACCTCTGTGGAAGAATGGGTGGTGGATGGTTGTATCTGACAGTTATTAATGATCTATGAATTCATGAGTCAGTAAAAATGGTAACATTGCGTGATAATGCTCTGACCTGTGATTTTGAGATGTGATAGTATGGATGAATGTTTACACTTGATTGGAGTGTGAAGGTACTGTGTGTGTGTGTGTATGTGTTTTGTGTCTGTGTATGTGGATGCGGTTGCTGACAATATAGTGCAAGGAGCACTACCAGAAGTACAAATGTGACTAATGTGAGACTATTTTGAATGCAATATACATTGCCAGATGCTATCAAATCACATCAAACCCTAACCATAACCTAATCAGCTAAATGTAACAGTAACGTTCACCATAATAAAATCCCTAATCATAACTTGGAGAAACCTCAATAACCTTCCCTCTTTATCTAATAACCCTATCATTTCAGGAGTGCTTTTATATGATTAAATGGGTGCTAAACCGTATGTGGCAGTGGAGTCTATAAACTATTCCCATAAAGTTTATCCTTGTCTCTCATTTAGTATAAAGAACACCAAAGAGTCTATAATTGGGAAAATAGATATTTTAGTTGTGATTATGTATATGTTTGAGGCTCATCAATGTGTTTGGGTCTCTTTCAGCACTGCAAAATGATAAGACTGATAAAGAGACACTTGCAGGTGCTGTCAGTACATGAGTCTCCTGAATTTCCTGCTAAATTGAGATTATGATATAGAAGTGTATTAACTTATATGTTTAATCTTCAGTTTTTAGGATGTTAAATGGTTGGATTTGATAAATATAGGTGAAAAAATCTGTCAATAGTAGTAAACATGTATGTCAGTGTGTCATTTCAATTCTCTTGTGGATATACTAGTATCATTTTCGAGGCCTCTTATCAGTTAAGTTGAGTCTGCAACCACTGCTCACAAATGATAAGACAATCAAGTAGAAAACCATGATTGTGATTTTCTCTGGAATTTCACTGCTAGTGTGATTGCATGCAGTACAAGTGTGGTAACAAACTACGCAATAGAGCACTGTCTCATGGTTGCTAGCAATATGACAGTGTATGAATATTGAGCCTCAGCTGATGATGATCTCAAGTTTATGCATTACAGATCAACAAAGATAAACTGATCAGACTGTTTGAGATACACTTAATCTTATAAACAGGTACACTTAAAGTTCAACTACTTGAGAGCAGTATCTGTAACAACAACATATGACAGTGCAATGTACTTACAACTTCAAACCATTTTGTTTTCTATTTTTATATAAATATTCATTCTTTAAAGTATTTCTGTGATTCAAGGTTCTAAGGCATTGTAATTGAAGTGAATATGTAGCAGTTCTGTCTCACTTATATTTGTAGGAAAACTCTTTAATGATTATTCATTGTCCATTATTTAGGGTTTCATCTATGGAAAATCAGTTTGAATGGATAAATTCTCTACTGAACCATGTTAAATTCATGGACTATTCATGAGATCAGTAAAAATGAAGTAACACATTCCGTGATAATGCTCTGACCCTGTGATTTTGAGATGTGATAGTATGGATGAATGTTTTACTTGATATAGTGTGTGAGCGTGCGTGTGTGTGTGTGTGTGTGTGTGTATGTGTTTTGTGTCTGTGTATGTGGGTGCGGTTGTTGTATGTGTTTGCAGGAGACACAGTACAAGACATGTGACTAATGTGGACTATTTTTGGATGGAATCTTTATTCAGATTCTTTTATAAATCATCAAACCCTAACCATAACTAATTGAAAATCTCATGAAGAAGAGAAATAATAAACACTTCGTTCACCATAATAAATTCCCTAATCATAACAAAACCCCTCAATAACCCCTTTCTAACACTATCCCTAACTGTAGCCTATCATTTCAGGGTGCTGTAAGTTCATTGGGTGCTAAACAGCTGTAATGAAAAATAGAGTCTGTGACATGTATTTCCCATAATCTTATCATATACTGTTTAGTATGCAAAAAAACACATGAAAAGAGTCCTCAGTGGGAATGGGTGATGTTTGGTTGTGTTTGATTGTACTTTACTTGTTTGAGAGGCAGCTCCATCAATGTAACAGTTCACAGCACTCTTGTGGAATGTGATAAAGACACTGGGAAGACAAGACTACTTTACTTGTGAGAATATTTCGCAGTACATGAGTCTCCTGGAATTTCACTGAGTAAGTTGCAGTACAAAGTGTGTTAACACACTGTAAATAAAGCTCTTACTCTGTGATTTTTTTGGGAAGAAAGCTCTTGGTTTTAGGTTTTGACTCAAATGTATGGTGAAAAAGTGTGTGTGTGTTTGTGTGTGTGTGTGTGTGTGTGTGTGTGTGTGTGTGTGTGTGTGTTGGTTCTGGCCTTGGAATATTACTGTCCTCGTTTTGAGAACTCTATCAAATTGAGTTTTGATCCATAACCACTGCTACAAATGATGAACAATGCCAAAGAGATAAAAGACGTTTTCAACAGTTATGATATAGTTTCTTTAGTGAGATTGCATGCAGTACAAGTGTATTAACAGCTTCTTGCAATAGGCACTGTCTCATGAATTTTCATAAATGTGACAGTGCTATTGAATGTTTGACTCAATGTGAATGGTGACAATCTGTAGTTTATGCAATACAGATCTGTGACAGGCAAGCCTAATTAGACTGTTTGCGAGATACCCTACTTCATCCTTACTCTAACAGTACCATAAAGTGCACCTAACTGAAATAGTATCTGTAACAATAACCATAACCGTAATGCTAATCCTCTTTATTTACAAATAACACTTTAATACACTTACAAACTATTAGTATTATTTAAAAAAGTATTGCTTCATATGATTCAAGGGTCTAAGATGACAGGATGAAGTGAATGTATAAGTTACATGTATGGCACATGAGAGGCTACTGGCAGTCTGTTAATATGCTCTGACCTACAGAGACCTCTGTGGAAGAATGGGTGAGTGAATTGATTCTGTACGGAGTTATTATTAGAACTCTATGAATTCATGTGAGTCAGTAAAAATGAAGTAACGTTTAGTGGTAATGCTCTGTTCCTGTGATTTTTGAGGATATAGATAGTATGGATGAATGTTTTACTTGATTGAGTGTGTGTGATGCCTGTGTGTGTGTGTGTGTATGTGTGTCTGTAGCGTAATAAGGATCTGGAGTTGTTGACAATATAAT
This sequence comes from Cricetiscus sungorus, assembly GCA_030556225.1. Classification (NCBI taxonomy): domain Eukaryota; kingdom Metazoa; phylum Chordata; class Mammalia; order Rodentia; family Cricetidae; genus Cricetiscus; species Cricetiscus sungorus. The sequence goes on from JANBXA010000642.1 coordinate 5,186, forward strand.
ATTTTTGAGAGACACAGTACAAAGAGAATAATGACTAATGTGAGACTATTTTGAATGCAATATACATTACCAGGTGCTTTATCAAATCACATCAAACCCTAACCATAACCCCTAATCCAATCCACAAATGTGTAACAGTAACGTTCCTGCATATTAAAATCCTAATCATAACCGAAACCCCTCAATAACCCTTTCTGCTACTATCCCTAACAGCAACCCTATCATTTCAGGGAGTGCTTTATATGATTCATGGGTGTACAGCCATTATGTGTGAAAAATGGAGTCTATGTGACATGTATTTCCCAGCATGTGAAGTTATCCATATACTGTTTTAGTATGCAAAAACACCGAAAGAGTCCTCAGTGGGAGAATGGGTGAGTGTTTTGATTCTGTGTTTGATTGTACTTTACTGTTTGAGAGCTCCATCAATGTGTTTGAGTCCTGCAACACTGTGCAAGAATGATAAGACACTGGGAGACTAAAGAGACACTTTGTGCGTGTTTGCCGTCAGTTAATGAGTCTCCTGGAATTTCACTGTAGGAGATAGCAGTACAAGTGTGTTAACACACTGTGCGATAAAGCTCTTACTCTGTGATTTTTTTGGGAAAGAATGGGTTTAAGGTTTTGACTCAAATGTGTATGGTGAAAAATTTTGTGTGTGTGTGTGTGTGTGTGTTGATTCTGTGCTTGAATGTACTGTCCTCGTTTTGAGAACTCCTATCAATTAGTTTGAGTCCTGCAACACTGCTCACAAATGATAAGACAATGCGAGAGTAAACAGACACTTTGTGTGATGCTGTCATTCTCCTGGAATTTCACTGTAGTGAGATTGCATGCAGTACAAGTGTAGTAACAAACTGCGCAATAGAGCACTGTCTCTGTGATTTTGTAATGTGACAGTGCTATTGAATGTTTTGACTCCAATGTGAATGGTGACAATGTGTAAGTTTGTATGCATAAGTTCTGTGACGAATGCAAGCCTAATTAGACTGTTTAAGTAGCGATACCCTACCTTCATCCTTACTCCTAACAGTACCATAAAGTTAACCCTAACTGAAACCGTATCTGTAACAATAACCATAAATGAAAATTGTAATCATAACCACAACCCCCAAAATAACACTTTTCTAATACTAACACAAACCTCATTCGTATTATTTAAAGTATTGCTCTAAGTATGATTCAAGGTTCTAAGGCATTATGAATAAAGTGAATGTATAAGTTAATGTATGGCACATGAGAGGCTACTGACAGTCTGTTTATATGCTCAGACCCCTACAGAGACCTCTGTGGAAGAATGGGTGATTGAATTGATTCTTGTACGGAAGTTGTATTAGAACTCTTGAATTCATGTGAGTCCCAGTAAAAATGAAGTAACCATTCCGTGATAATGCTCTGACCCTGTGATTTTGAGATGTGATAGTATGGATGAATGTTTTACTTGATTGAGTGTGTGAGCGTGCCTGTGTGTGTGTGTATATGTGTTTTTGTCCTGTGTATGTGGGTGCGGTTGTTGACAATATGTGTTGCAGGGAGACACAGTACAAGAAATGTGACTAATGTGAGACTATTTTGAATGCGATATAAATTACCAGGTCTTTATCAAATACATCAAACCCCTAACCATAACCCTAATCCCAATCTTCTAAATGTAACAGTAACGTTCACATAATAAAATCCCCAATATAACCGAAAACCCCTCAATAACCCTTTCCTAACACTATCCCTAACTATAAACCTATCATTTCAGGGAGTGCTTTTATATGATTCATGGTTGCTAAACCATTATGTGTGAAAAAATGGAGTATATGATATGTATTTCCCATGTGAAGTTATCCATATACTGTTTAGTATGCAAAAACACCGAAAGAGTCCTCAGTGGGAGAATGGGTGAGAGTCTTTGATTCAGTGTTTGATTGTACTTTACTTGTTTTGAGAGCTCCATCAATGTGTTTGAGTCCTGTAACACTTGTGCAAGAATGATAAGACGCACTGGGAGAGTAAAGAGACAATTTGTGCGAATGCTGTCAGTACATGAGTCTCCCTGGAATTTCACTGCTAGTGAGATTGCAGCGTAAAGTGCTGTTAACATACTGTGCGATAAAGCTCTTACTCTGTGATTTTTTTGGAACAATCCGGTTTGAAGGTTTTGACTCAAATGTGTATGGGTGAAAAGAGTTGTGTGTGTGTGTGTGTGTGTGTGTGTGTGTGTGTGTGTGTGTGTGTGTGTTGATTCTGTGCTTGAATGTAATCCTCGTTTTGAGAACTCTATCAATTAGTTTGGAGTCCTGCAACACTGCTCACAAATGATAAGACAATGCGAGAGTAAAGAGACACTTTGTGTGATTTGTCATTCTCCTGGAATTTCACCTAGTGAGATTGCATGCAGTACAAGTGTAGTAACAAACTGCGCAATAGAGCACTGTTCTGTGATTTTGTAATGTGGAACAGTGCTTTTGAATGTTTTGACTCCAATGTGAATGGTGACAATGTGCAAGTTTAGTGTTAAAATGAAATGATATGCAATACAAGATCTGTGACCGAATGTAAGCTAAATTAGACTGTTTGCGAGACACCTAATCATCTTACTCTAACAGTACCATAAAGTTAACCCTTAACTGAAACCGCATCTGTAACCATAACCATAACCGTAATGCTAATCATAACACAACCCCCAAATAACACTTTTCTAATACTAACACAAACTATATTCGTAGCATTTAAAAAGTATTGCTCTCCACTTGATTCAAGGGTCTAAGGCATTATGAATAAAGTGAATGCCATAAGTTTACATGTATGGCACATGAGAGGCTACTGACAGTCTGTTAACATGCTCCGACGCCTACAGAGACCTCTGTGGAAGAATGGGTGAGTGAATTGATTCTGTACGGAAGTTGTATTAGAACTCTATGAATTCATGTGAGTCCAGTAAAAATGAAGTAACACATTCCGTGATAATGCTCTGAACCCGTGATTGTCTGAGATGTGATAGTATGGATGAATGTTTTACTTGATTGAGTGTGAGGAGCGATGCGTGTGTGTGTGTATATGTGTTGTGTGTGCCTGATGTGATGCCGGGTGCGGTTGTTGACAATATGTGTTGCAGGAGACACAGTACAAGAAATGTGACTAATGTGAGACTATTATTTGCCTGAATGCGATACTACATTACCAGGTCTTTATCAAAATCATATCAAACCCTAAAACATAACCCTAATCCCAATCCTAAATGTAACAGTAACGTTACCTTATTACAAATCCCTAATCATAACCGAAACCCCTCAATAACCCTTTCCTGACACTATCCCTAACTGTAACCCTATCATTTCAGGGAGTGCTTTTATATGATTCATGGGTGCTAAACCATTATGTGTGAAAAAATCGGAGTCTATGAGACATGTATTCCCCCCATGTGAAGTTATCCATATACTGTTTAGTATGCAAAAAAGAAAGAGTCCTCAGTGGGAGAATGGGTGAGTGTTTTGATTCTGTGTTTGATTGTACTTTACTTGTTTTGAGAGCTCCATCAATGTGTTTGAGTCCTGCAGCACTGTGCAAGAATGATAAGACACTGGGAGAGTAAAGAGACACTTTGCGCGAATGCTGAGTACATGAGTCTCCTGGAATTTCACTGCTAGTGAGATTGCACAACAAGTGTGTTTACATACTGTGCGATAAAGCTCTTACTCTGTGATTTTTTTGGGAAAATGTGGTTTTAAGGTTTTGACTCAAATGGGTATGGTGAAAAGTGTGCGTGTGTGTGTGTGTGTGTGTGTGTGTGTGTGTGTGTGTGTGTGTGTGTTGATTCTGGCTTGAATGTACTGTCCTCGTTTTGAGAACTCTATCAATTAGTTTGAGTCCTGCAACACTGCTCACAAATGATAAGACAATGCTGAGAGTAAAGAGACACTTTTGTGTGATTTGTCATTCTCCTGGAATTTCACTGCTAGTGAGATTGCATGCAGTAAAGTGTAGTAACAAATTGTTCAATAGAGCACTGTCTCTTGTGATTTTCGTAATGTGACAGTGCTATTGAATGTTTTGACTCCAATGTGAATGGTGACCAATGTGTAAGTTTATGCAATACAAGATCTGTGACCAAATGCAAGCCTAATTAGACTGTTACTAGATACCCTACTTCATCCTTACTCCTAACAGCTACTCATAAAGTTAACCTCTAACTGAAACCGTATCTGTAACAATAACCACTTTAACCGTAATGTCTAATCATAACACAACCCCTAAAATAACACTTTTTAATACTAACACAAACTATATTCGCATTATTTAAAGTATTGCTCTCATATGATTCAAGGGTCCAAGGCATTATGAATAAAGTGAATGTATAAGTTACATGTATGGCAATTAGAGGCTACTGACAGTCTCGTTAATATGCTCAGACTTCACAGAGAATGTGTGGAAGAATGGGTGATTGAATTGATTCTGTAAGGAAGTTGTATTAGAACTCTATGAATTCATGTGAGTCCAGTAAAATGAAGTAACATATTGTGGGATAATGTTACTGACCTGTGATTTTGAAGATGTGATAGTTGGATGAATGTTTTACTTGATTGAGTGTGTGAGGTGCCGTGTGTGTGTGTGTATATGTGTTTTGTGTCTGTGTATGTGGGTGCGGTTGTTGACAATATGTGTTGCAGGAGACACAGTACAAGAAATGTGACTAATGTGAGACTATTTTGAATGCGAAACATATTACTAGGTCTTTTAACAAATCACATCAAACCCTAACCATAACCCTAATCCCAATCCTAAATGTACAGTAACGTTCACCATAATAAAATCCCTAATCGTAACTCGAAACCCCTCAATAACCCTTTCCCTAACACTATCCCTAACTATAACCCTATCATTTCAGGGAGTTCTTTTATATGATTCATGGGTGCTAAAAACCATTATGTGTGAAAAAATGGAGTCTATGTGACATGTATCTCCATGTGAAGTTATCCATATACTGTTTAGTATGCAAAAACACCGGAAGAGTCTCAGTGGGAGAATGGGTGGAGTGTTTGATTCTGTGTTTGATTGTACTTACTTGTTTTGAGAGCCTCCATCAATCGTGTTTGAGTCCTGCAACTTACTGTGCAAGTATGATAAGACACTGGGAGAGTAAAGAGACACTTTACGTGAGAATGCTGTCTGTACATGGAGTCTCTGGAATTTCACTGCTAGTGAGATTGCAGTACAAGTGTGTTAACACACTGTGCGATAAAGCTCTTACTCTGTGATTTTTTTGGAACAATGCGGTTTAAGGTTTGACTCAAATGTGTATGGTGAAGAGGTGTGTGTGTGTGTGTGTGTGTGTGTGTGTGTGTGTGTGTGTGTGTGTGTGTGTGTGTTGATTCTGTGTTTGAAATGTACTGTCCTCGTTTTGAGAACTCTATCAATTAGTTTGAGTCTATGCAACACTGCTCACAAATGATAAGACAATGCGAGAGTAAAGAGACTTACTTTGTGTGATTTGTCATTCTCCTGGAATTTCACTGCTAGTGAGATTGCCTGCCCAGTACAAGTGTAGTAACAAACTGCACATAGAGCACTGTCTCTGTGATTTTGTAATGTGACAGTGCTTTTGAATGTTTTGACTCCAATGTGAATGGTGACCCAAGGTAAGTTCATGGGTGGTTAAAATGTGTACAGCAGATTGAATACAAGATCTGGACGAATGCAAGCCCTAATTAGATTGTTGGTAAAGATCACCCTACTTCATCCTTACTCCAACAGTACCATAAAGTTGAACCCTAACTGAAACCGTAGTAACATCAACCATAACCGTAATGCTAATCCATAACACAACCTCCAAAAAACACTTTTTTCTAATACTAACACAAACTATATTCGTAGTATTTAAAGCATTGCTCTCATATGATTCAAGGGTCTAAGGCATTATGAATAAGTGAATGTATAAGTTAATGTTGGCACATGAGAGGCTACTGACAGGTTGTGTTAATAGCTCCGACGCCTACAGAGACCTCTGTGGAAGAATGGGTGAGTGAATTGATTCTGTACTGAAGTTGTATTAGAACTCTATGAATTCATGTGAGTCAAGTAAAAATGAAGTAACACATTCCGTGATAATGCTCTGAACCTGTGATTTTGAGATGTGATAAAGTATGGATGAATGTTTTACTTGATTGAGTGTGTGAGCGTGTGTGTGTGTGTGTGTGTGTATATGTGTTTTGTGTCTGTGTATGTGGGTGCGGTTGTTGACAATATGTGTTGCAGGAGACACAGTACAAGAAATGTGACTAATGTGGACTATTTTGAATGCGACATACATTACCAGGTCTTTATCAAATGCACATCAAACCCTAACCATAACCCTAATCCCAATCTAAAATGTAACAGTAACGTTCACCATAATAAAATCCCTAATCATAACCGAAACCCCTCAATAACCCTTTCCTGACATACTCCCTAACTGTAACCCCTATCATTTCAGGGAGTGCTTGATATGATTCACTTGGGTGTTAAACCATTATGTGTGAAAAAATGGAGTCTATGTGACATGCTATTTCCCCATGCAAAGTTATCCATATACTGTTTAGTATGCAAAAACACGAAAGAGTCCTCAGTGGGAGAATGGGTGAGTGTTTTGATTCTGTGTTTGATTGTATTTACTTGTTTTGAGAGCTCCATCAATGTGTTTGAGTCCTGCAGCACTGTGCAAGAATGATAAGACACTGGGAGAGCAAAGAGACACTTGCTTGCGAATGCTGTCAGTACATGAGTCTCTGCTGGAATTTCACTGCTAGTGAGATTGCACTACAAGTGTGTTAACATACTGTGCGATAAAGCTCTTACTCCGTGATTTTGGGGACAATGCGGTTTAAGGTTTTGACTCAAATGTGTATGGTGAAAAAGTGTGGTGTATGTGTGTGTGTGTGTGTGTGTGTGTGTGTGTTTGTGTGTGTGTGTGTGTGTTGATTCTGTGCTTGAACGTTTGTCTATTTGAGAACTCTATCAATTAGTTTGAGTCCTGCAACACTGCTCACAAATGATAAGACAATGCGAGAGTAAAGAGACACTTTGTGTGTGATTTGTCATTTCCTGGAATTTCACTTCTAGTAGATTGCATGCAGTACAAGTGTAGTAACAAACTGCAATAGAGCACTGTCTCTGTGATTTTGTAATATGACAGTGCTATTGAATGTTGCGACTCCAATGTGAATGGTGACAATGTGTAAGTTTGCAATACAAAGATCTGTGACCAATGCAAGCCTAATTAGACTGTTTGCAGATAATTCCCTACTTCATCCTTACTCCCTAACAGTACCATAAAATTAACCCTAACTGAAACCGTATCTGTAACAATAACCATAACCGAATGTTAATCATAACACAACCCCCAAAAAAATATCTTTTCTAAAACTAACACAAACTATATTCGTATTATTTAAAGTATTGCTCTCATATGATTCAAGGGTAAGGCATTTTGAATAAAGTGAATGGAAGGTTACATGTATGGCACATGAGAGGCTACTGACAGTCTGTTAATAAGCTAGACCCCTACAGAGACTCTGTGGAAGAATGGGTGATTATGTGATTTGGACTTTTGAAGTTGTATTAGAACTCTATGAATTCATGTGGAGTCCAGTAAAAGTGAAGTAACAAATCCGTGATAAATGCTCTGACCCTGTGATTTTGAGATGTGTGATAGTATGGATGAATGTTTTACTTGATTGAGTGTGTGACGTGCGTGTGTGTGTGTGTGTATAGCCTGTGTTTTGTGTCTGTGTATGTGGGTGCGGGGTTGTTGACAATGACGTGTTGCAGGAGACACAGTACAAGACAATGTGACTAATGTGAGAACTACTTTGAATGCGATATCTCATTACCAGGTCTTTATCAAATCACATCAAACCCAACCATAACCCTAATCACAATCCTAAATGTGGACAGTAAGTTCACATAAAAAAATCCCTAAATGCATTTAACCGAAACTCAATAACCCTTTCCCTAAACTATCCTAACTATAACCCTATCATTTCAGGGAGTGTTTTAATACTGATTCATGGGTGCTAAAACATTATGTGACTGAGAAAAATGGAGTCTGTGTGACATGTATTTCCCATGTGAAGTTATCCATATACTGTTTAGTATGCACAAAACAACCAAAGAGTCCTCAGTGGGAGAATGGGTGAGTGTTTTGAGTTATGTGTTTGATTGTACTTTATGTTTGGAGAGCTCCATCAATGTGTTTGAGTCCTGCAACACTGTGCAAGAATGATAAGACACTGGGAGAGTAAAGAGACACTTTGCTTGCGAATGCTGTCAGTACATGAGTCTCCTGGAATTTCACTGCTAGGAGATTGCAGTACAAGTGTGTTAAACACACTGCTACGATAAAGCTCTTACTCTGTGATTTTTTTGGGACAATGCGTTTAAGGTTTTGATGAATGTGTATGTGAAAAAGTGTGTAAGTGTGTGTGTGTGTGTGTGTGTGTGTGTGTGTGTGTGTTGATTCTGTGCTTGAATGTACTTTGTCCTCGTTTTGAGGAACTCCCCTATCAACTAGTTTGAGTCTGCAAACACTGCACAAATGATGAAGATAATGTAGAATAAAGAGACACTTGCTTGTGTTATTTGTATTTCCTGGAATTTCACTGCTAGTGAGATTGCATGCAGTACAAGTGTAGTAACAAACTGGCGCAATGGAGAGCACTGTCTCTGTGATTTTGTAATGTGACAGTGCTATTGAATGTTTTGACTCCAATGTGAATGGTGACAAATGAGTGTTTAAGTGTGTGCTAAAATGTTACGAAGTGAATGAATACAAGATCTGTGACTAATGAAGCCTAATTAACTGTTTAAGTAGATACCTTTACTTCATCCCTTATCTAAAGTATAATTAAGCCTAACTGGAAACCGTATCTGTAACAATAACCATAACCGTAATGTGCTAATCATAACACAACCCCCAAAATACTTACTTTTCTAATATAACACAAACTATATTCGTATTAACTAAAAGTATTGATCTATTTGATCTAGCAACTAAAGGCATTGTATGTATAAAGTGAATGTATAAGTTACATGTATGGCACACATGAGGAGGCTACTGAAACAGTCTGTTAATATACTCAAAGCCTACAGAGACCTCTGTGGAAGAATGGGTGAGTGAATTGATTCTGTACTGAAGTTGTATTAGAACTCTATGAATTCATGGTGAGTCCAGTAAAATGAAATGTAACACATTCAAGAAATGTCTCGTGACCTGTGATCTTTGAGATGTGATAGTATGGATGAATGTTTTACTTGAAATAGAGTGTGTGAGTGTGATGTGTGTGTGTGTATATGTGTTTTGTGTCTGTGTATGTGGGTGCGGTTGTTGACAATATGTGTTGCAGGAGACACAGTAAAGAATTGTGACTAATGTGAGATTATTTTTGAATGCGACATACATTACCAGGTCTTTATCAAATCACATCAAACCCTATTAACATAACCCTAATCCCAATCCTAAATGTAACCAGTAACGTTCACCATAAGTAAAATCCTAAATCATAACCGAAACCCCTCAATAACCCTTTCCTAGCTACTACCCCTTAACTTAACCCTATCATTTCAGGGAGTGCTTTTATATGATTCTGGGTGCTAAACCATTATGTGTGAAAAATGGAGTCTATCGTGACATGTATTTCCATGCGAAGTTATCTCATAGTGTTTAGTATGCAAAAACTTCCGAAAGAGTCCTCCCAGTGTGAGAATGGGTGAGTGTTTTGATTCTGTGTTTGATTGTACTTTACTTGTTTTGAGAGCTCCATCAATGTGTTTGAGTCCTGCAACATGTGCACAAAATGATCAAGACACTGGGAGAGTAAAGACAATTTCGTGAATGCTGTCAGTACATGAGTCTCTCTGGAACTTCACTGCTAGTGAGATTGCAGTACAAGTGTGTTAACACACTGTGCGATAAAGCTCTGCCCTCTGTGATTTTTTTGGAACAATGCGGTTTAAGGTTTTGACTCAAAATGTGTAAGCGTGAAGAAAGGTGCTGTTGTGTGTGTGTGTGTGTGTGTGTGTGTGTGTGTGTGTGTGTGTGTTGATTCTGTGCTTTTGAATGTACTGTCTCGTTTTGAGAAGTCTATCAATTAGTTTTTGAGTCCTGCAACACTGCTCACAAATGATAAGACAATGCGAGAGAAAAGAGACACTTTGTGTGATTTGTCATTCTCCTGGAATTTCACTGCTAGTGAGATTGCATGGCACAAGTGTAGTAACAAACTGCTAACAGAGCACTGTCTCTGTGATTTTGTAATGTGACAGTGTTTCTGAATGTTTTGACTCCAATTGAATGGTGACAATGTGTAAGTTTATTAAGAGAATGCAATACAAGATCTGTGATGAATGCAAGCCTAATTAGACTGTTTGCTAGACACCCTACTTCATCCTTACTCCTAACAGTACCATAAAGTTAACCCTAACTGAAACCGTATCTCCGTAACAATAAGTAACCATAATGCAATGCTAATTTTAACACAACCCCCAAAATAACACTTTTCTAATATAACACAAACTATATATTGCGTATTATTTAAAGTATTGCTCTCATATGATTCAAGGGTCTAAGGCATTATGAATAAAGTGAATGTATAAGTGCTACATGTATGGCACATGAGGCTACTGAAAGTCTGTTAATATGCTCCGACGCTTCTAAGAGACCTCTGTGGAAGAATGGGTGAGTGAATTGATTCTGTACTGAAGTGCATTAGAACTCTATGAATTCATGTGAGTCCAGGCTAAAACGAAGTAACACATTCCTGTGATAATGCTTCTGACCCTGTGATTTTGAGATGTGATAGTAGGATGAATGTTTTACTTGATTGAGTTGTGAGCGTGCGTGTGTGTGTGTATATGTGTTTTGTGTTGTGTAGCTGTGGTCGGTTGTTGACAATATGTGTTGCAGGAGACACAGTACAAGAAATGTGACTAATGTGAGACTATTTTGAAATGCGATATACATTACCAGGTCTTTATCAAATCATCAAACCCTAACCATAACCCTAATCCCAATCCTAAATGGAATAACGTAAACGTTCCACCATAATAAAATCCTCAACATAACTTGGAAACCCCTCAATAACCTTTTCCTAACACTATCTCCTACTTTGTAACCCTATCATTTCAGGGAGAGCTTTATATGATTCATGGGTGCTAAACCATTATGTGTGAAAAAATGGAGTCTATGGACATGTATTTCCCATGTGGAAGTTATCCATATACTGTTTAGTCTGCAAAACATCGAAAGAGTCCTTCAGTGGGAGAATGGGTGAGTTTTTTGATTCTGTGTTTGATTGTACTTACTTGTTTTGAGGAGCTCCATCAATGTGTTTGAGTCCTGCACACACTGTGCAAGAATGATAAGACACTGGGAGACTAAAAGAGACATTTCTTTGTGCCGAATGCTGTCAGTACATGAGTCTCCTGAATTTGTCACTGTTAGTGAGATAGCAGTACAAGTGTGTTAACACACTGTACGATAAAGCTCTTACTCTGTGATTTTTTTGGGACAATGGGTTTAAGGTTTTGAATAAAATGTGTATGGTAAAAAGTGTGTGTGTGTGTGTGTGTGTGTGTGTGTGTGTGTGTGTTTTGATTCTGTGCTTGAATGTACCGTCCTCGTTTTGAGAACTCTTATCAATTAGTTTGAGTCCTGCAACACTGCTCAAATGATAAGACAATCTGAGAGAGTAAAAGAGACACTTTGTGTGATTTGTCATTCTCTGAAATTTTCACTCTAGTGAGATTGCATGCAGTGTTGTAGTAACAAACTGCAAACAGAAGACTGTCTCTTGTGATTTTGTAATGTGACAGTTTTATGAATGTTTTGACTCCAATGTGAATGGTGACAATGTGTAAGTTTATGTTGTGTTAACAATGTGTACGAAGAGATTGCAATAAAGATCTGTGACGAATGCAAGCCCCAATTAGACTGTTTCCGATACCCTACTTCATTCTTACTCCTAACAGTACCATAAAGTTAACCCTAACTGAGACCGTATCTGTAACAATAACCATAACCGTAATGCTAATCATTAACACAACCCCAAAATAACATTTTCTAAAACTAACACAAACTATATTCGTATATTTAAAGTATTGATCTCATATGATTCAAGGGTCTAAGGCATTATGAATAAAGTGAATGTATAAGTTACATGTATGGCACATGAGAGGCTACTGAGAGTCTGTTAATATCTCCGACGCCTACAGAGACCTCTGTGGAAGAATGTAAGGAGGAATGAGATTCTGTACTGAAGTTGTATTAGAACTCTATGAATTCATGTGAGTCCAGTAAAAATGAAGTAAACACATTCCGTGATAATGCTCTGAACTTCCTCTGATTTTGAGATGCGATAGTATGGATGAATGTTTTATTGATTGAGTGTGTGAGCATGCGTGTGTGCTGTGTATATGTGTTTTGTGTCTGTGTATGTGGGTGCTGTTGTTGACCATATGTGTTGCAGGAGACACAGTACAAGAAATGTGACTAATGTGAGACTATTTTGAATGCGATATACATTACCAGGTCTTTATCAAATCATATCAAACCCTAACCATAACCCTAATCCCAATCCTAAATGTAACAGTACGTTCACGCACAATAAAATCCCTAATCATAACCGAAAGCTCCCCTCAATAACCCCTTTCCTGACACTATCCTTAACTGTAACCCTATCATTTCAGGGAGTGCTTTTATATGATTCATGGGTGCCAAAACATTATGTGTGAAAATGCAGTCTATGTGACATGTATTCCCCACTGAGAAGATTCATATACTGTTTAGTATGCAAAAACACCGAAAGAGTCCTCCAGTGGGAGAATGGGTGAGTGTTTTGATTTGTGTTAGATTGTACTTTACTTGTTTTGAGAGCTCCATCAAAGTGTTTGAGTCTGCAGCAGTGCATGAATGATAAGACACTGGGAGAGTAAAGAGACACTTTGCGTGTAACGTCATACATGAGTCTCTGAAATTTCACCATGCTAGTGAGATTGCAGTACAAGTGGTGCTTAACTTACTGTGCTGATAAAGCTCTTACTCTGTGATTTTTTTGGGACAATGCGAAGTTTAAGGTTTTGACTCAAATGTGTATGGTGAAAAAGTGTGGTGTGTGTGTGTGTGTGTGTGTGTGTGTGTGTGTGTGTGTGTGTGTGTTGATTCTGTGCTTGAATGTACTGTCTTCGTTTTGAGAACTCTATCAATTCGTTTGAGTCCTGCAAACACTGCTCACAAATGACAAGAAATGTGAGAGTAAAGAGACACTTTGTGTGATTTGTCATTCTCCTGAATTTTCACTCATAGTGAGATTGCATGCAGTACAAGTGTAGTAACAAACTGTTGTTAATAGAGCACTGTCTCCTGTGATTTTTGTAATGTGACAGTGCTTTGAATGCTTTGACTCCAATGGAATGGTGACAATGTAAGTTAATTGTTGTTAAAATTGTACGAAGCAGGATATGAATACAAGACTGGTGACTTAATGCAAGCCTAATTAGACTGTTCTATAGAATCTTCCTACTTTATCCTTACCCTCTAACAGTATTAAAGTTAACCCTAACTGAAACCGTATCTGTAACAACTAACTATAACCGGTGAATGCTAATCATAACACAACCCCCAAAAACACTTTTCTAATATAACAAAACTATACCTACTGGCTATTATTTAAAGTATTGGCTCTCACATGATTCAAGGGACTAAGGCATTATGAATAAAGTGAATGTATAAGTTACATGTATGGCACATGAGAGGCCACTGACAGTCTCTGTTAATAAGCCCTCACGCCTACAGAGACCTCTCTGTGGAAGAATGGGTGAGTGAATTGATTCTGTACTGAAGTTGTATTAGAACTCTATCAATTCATGTGAGTCCAGTAAAAATGAAGTAACACATTCCGTGATAATGCTCTGAACCTGTGATTTTGAGAATGGAGATGGATGAATGTTTTACTTGATTGAGTGTGTGAGCGTGCATGTGTGTGTGTGTATATGTGTTTTGTAAGTCTCTGTATGTGGGTCTGTTCGTTGACAATATGTGTAGCAGGAGACACAGTACAAGAAATGTGACTAATGTGAGACTATTTTGAATGCGATATACATTACCAAAGGTCTTTATCAAATCACATCAAACCCTTAACCATAACCCTAATCCCAATCCTAAATGTAACAGTAACGTTCACCATAATAAAATCCCTAATCATAACCGAAACCCCTCAATAACCCTTTCTAGTATTATCTCTAACTGTAACCCTATCATTTCAGGGAGTGCCTTTATATGATTCTTGGGTGCTAAACCATTATGTGTGAAAAAATGGAGTCTATGTGATATGTATTTCCCATGTGAAGTTATCCATATACTGCTTAGATCTTAAAACAATTGAAAAGAGTCCTCAAGGGAATGGGTGAAGTGTTTTGATTCTGTGTTTGATTGTACTTTACTTGTTTTGAGAGCTCCAGTCAATGTGTTTGAGTCTGCAAAACACTGTGCAAGAATGATAAGACATGGGAGAGTAAACAGACACTTTGCGCTGAATCGCTGTCAGTACATGGGAGTCTCCTGGACCATTTCATTGGTAGTGAGATGACAAGTGTGTTAACACATTGTGCGAGTAAAGCTCTTACTCTGTGATTTTTTCGAACAATGCGGTTTAGGTTTTGACTCAAATGTGTATGGTGAAGAAGTGTGTGTGTTTGTGTGTGTGTGTGTGTGTGTGTGTGTGTGTGTGGTGTGTGTTTTGTTCTTGTTGCTTGAATGTACTGTCACTCGTTTTGAGAACTCTATCAATTAGTTTGAGTCAGCAACACTGCTCCTGACAAATGATAAGACAAATGCGAGAGTAAAGAGACACTTTGTGTGATTTGTCATTCTCCTGGAATTTCACTGCTAGTGAGATTGCATGCAGTACAAGTGTAGTAACAAACTACGCAATAGAGCACTGTCTCTGTGATTTTGTAATGTGACAGTGCTATCTGGAATGTTTTGACCGTAATGAATGGTGACAATGTGTAAGTTTTTGCAATACAAGATCTGTGACGAATGCAAGCCTAATTAGACTGTTTCTTGAGATACCCTACTTCATCCTTACTCCTAACAGTACCATAAAGTTAACCCTAATGAAACCGATCTGTAACAATAACCATAACCGTAATGCTAATCATTACAAACCCCCAAAATAACACTTTTCTAATACTAACACAAACTATATTCGCATTAGCCAAAGTATTGCTCTCATATGATTCCAAGGGTCTAAGAGCATTATGAATAAAGTGGAATGTAATAAAAGTTACATGTATTGGCACATGAGAGGCTACTGTCAGTCTGTTAACATACTCCACCTACATATGAGACCTCTGTGGAAGAATGGGTGAGGAATGTGATTCTGTACGGAAGTTGTATTAGAACTCTATGAATTCATGTGAGTCCAGTAAAAATGAAGTAACACATTCCGTGATAATGCTCTTGACCCTGTGATTTTGAGACTTGATAGGCATGGATGGAATGTTTTACTTGATTGAGTGTGTCACGTGCGTTTGTGTGTGTGTGTGTATGTGTGTTTGTGTCTGTGTGTACGTGGGTGCGGTTGTTGACAATATAAAAGGTTAGAGAAGTTACAAGAAATGTGACTAATGTTGAGACTATTTTGAATGCGATATACATTACCAGGTCTTTATCAAATCACATCAAACCCTAACCATAACCCTAATCCCAATCTCAAATGTAAAGAACGTTTTCTATAAATAAAATCCCTAATCATAACGAAACCCTCAATAAATCCCTTTCCTGACACTATCCCTAACTGTAACCCCTATCATTTCAGGGAGTGCTTTTATGATTCATGGGTAAAAGCTAAACCATTATGTGTGAAAAAGGAGGTCTATGTGACATGTATTTCGCATGTGAAGTTAAACCATATACTGTTTAGTATGCCAAAAACACCGAAAGAGTCCTAGTGGGAGAATGGGTGAGTGTTTTGATTCTGTGTTTGAGTCGTACTTTACTTGTTTTGAGAGCTCCATCAATGTGTTTGAGTCCAGAACACTGTGCAACAATGATGAAGACACTGAGACTAAAGAGACACTTTTGCGGAATGCTGTCAGTACATGAGTCTCCTGGGAATTTCACTGAAGTGAGATTGCAGTACAAGTGTGTTAACATACTGCGCGAATAAAGCTCTTACTCTGTGATTTTTTTGGGACAATGCTGTTAAGGTTTTGACTCAAATGTGTATGGTGAAAAAGTGTGTGTGTGTGTGTGTGTGTGTGTGTGTGTGTGTGTGTGTGTTGATTCTGTGCTTGAATGTGCTGTCCTCGTTTTTGGAGAACTCTATCAATTAGTTTGAGTCCTGCAACACTGCTCACAAATGAAAAGACAATGCGAGAGCAAAGAAACATTTCTGTGATTTGTCATTTCTCTGAATTTTACTGCTAGTGAGATTGCATGTGTACAAGTGTAGTAACAAACTGCGCAATAGAGCACTGTCTCTGTGATTTTGTAATGTGACAGTGCTTTTGAATGTTTTGACTCAATGTGAATGGTGAAACAATGTAAGTTTATGTAAAGATCTGTGACGAATGCAAGCCCTAATTAGACTGTTCGCGAGAACTCTACTTCATCCTTACTTCCACAGCTACCATAAAGTTAACCCTAACTGAAACCGTATCTGTAACAATAACATAACCGTAGTAATCATAACACAACCCCAAATATAAACTTTTCTAAAACTAACACAAACTATATTCGTATTATTTGAAAAGTATTGCTCTCATATGATTCAAGGGCCTAAGGCATTATGAATAAAGTGAATGCTAAAGTTACATGTATGGCACATGAGAGGCTACGACAGTCTGTTAATATGCTCCGACGCCCAGAGACCTCTGTGGAAGAATGGGTGAGTGAATTGATTCTTACGGAAGTTGTATTAGAACTCTATGAATTCATGTGAGTCCAGTAAAAATGAAGTAACACATTCCGTGATAATGCT
This sequence comes from Cricetiscus sungorus, assembly GCA_030556225.1. Taxonomy (NCBI): domain Eukaryota; kingdom Metazoa; phylum Chordata; class Mammalia; order Rodentia; family Cricetidae; genus Cricetiscus; species Cricetiscus sungorus. The sequence goes on from JANBXA010000642.1 coordinate 22,189, forward strand.
CTGACCCTGTGATTTTGAGATGTGATAGTATGGATGAATGTTTTATTTGATTGAGGGCGTGCGTGTGTGTGTGTGTGTGTGTTGTGTGTTGTGTGTATTTGTGGGTGCGGTTGTTGACAATATGTGTGGCAGGAGACACAGTACAAGAAATGTGACTAATGTGAGACTATTTTGAATGCGATATACATTACCAGGTCTTGCTCAAATCACATCAAACCTTAACCATAACCCAATCCCAATCCTAAATGTAACAGTAACGTTCACCATAATAAAATCCTAATCTTAACCGAAACCCCCTCAATAACCCTTTCCTAACACTATCCCTAACAACTTATCATTTCAGGGAGTTTGCTTTTATATGATTCATGGGTGCTAAACCATTATGTGTGAAAAGATGGAGTCTATGTGACATGTATTTCCCATGTGAAGTTATCCATATACTGTTTAGTATGCAAAACAATTGCAAAAAGAGTCCTCAGTGGGAGAATGGGTGAGTGTTTTGATTCTGTGTTTGATCTGCCACTTTACTTTGTTTTGGAGAGCTCCATCAATGTGTTTGAGTCCTGCAACACTGTGCAAGAATGATAAGACACTGGGAGAGTAAAGAGACACTTTGGCGAATGCTGTGTTCTATGAGTCTCCCTGAATTTCACTGTAGTGAGATTGAGTACAAGTGCGTTAACATATGCTGTGATAAAGCTCTTACTCTGTGATTTTTTTGGGACAATGCGGTTTAAGGTTTTGACAAATGTGTATGGTGAAAAGTGTGTGTGTGTGTGTGTGTGTGTGTGTGTGTGTGTGTGTGTTTGTGTGTGTGTTGATTCTGCGCTTGGATTGTACTGTCCTCGTTTTGAGAACTCTATCAATTAGTTTGAGTCCTGCAACATTGCTCATAGATTGATAAGACAATGCGAGAGTAAAGAGACACTTTGTGTGACTTTGTCATTCTCCTGAATTTCACTGCTAGTGAGATTGCATGCAGTACAAGTGTAGTAACAAACTCACGCAATAGAGCCACTGTCTCTGTGATTTTGTAATGTGACAGTGATTTTCGAATGTTTTGACTCCAATGTGAATGGTGACAATGCGCCAAGTTAATGAGATATGCAATACAAGATCTGTGATGAATGCAAGCCTAATTAGACTGTTCGCGAGATACCCTACTTCATCCTTACTCCTAACAGTACCATAAAGTTAACCCTAACTGAGACCGTATCTGTAACAATAACCATAACCGTAATGCTAATCATAACACAACCCCCCCAAAATAACACTTTTCTAAAACTAACACAAACCTATATTCGTATTATGTTAAAGTATTGCTCTCATATGATTCAAGGGTCTAAGGCATTATGAATAAAGTGAATGTATAAGTTACATGTATGGCACATGAGAGGCTACTGACAGTCTGTTAATATGCTCCGAAACCTACAGAGACCTGTGGAAGAATGGGTGAGTGAATTGATTCTTACTGAAGTTGTATTAGAACTCTAAGAATTCATGTGAGTCCAGTAAAAATGAAGTAAAACATTCCGTGATAATGCTCTGACCCTATGATTTTGAGATGTGATAGTATGGATGAATGTTTTACTTGATTGAGTGTGTGACGTCGTGTGCGTGTGTGTGTGTATATGTGTTTTGTGTCTGTGTATGTGGGTGCGGTTGTTGACAATATGTGTTGCAGGAGACACAGTACAAGAAATGTGACTAATGTGAGACTATTTTGAATGCGATATACATTACCAGGTCTTTATCAAATCATATCAAACCCTAACCATAACCCTAATCCCAATCCTAAATGTAACAATAACGTTTCACCATAATAAAATCCTAAATCATAACTTGAAACCCCTCATCAACCCTTTTCTATTACTGCCTAACTGTAACCCCTATCATTTCAGGGAGTGCTTTTATATGATTCATGGGTGCTAAACCATTATGCTGGTAAAAATGGAGTCTATGTGGCATGTATTTCCCATGTGAAGTTATCCATATACTGTTTAGTATGCAAACACCGAAAGAGTCCTCAGTGGGAGAATGGGTGAGTGTTTTGATTCTGTGTTTGATTGTACTTTACTTGTTTTGAGAGTATCAATTGTGTTTGAGTCCCTGCAACATGTGCAAGAATGATAAGACACTGGAAAGTAAAGAGACACTGCACGAATGCTGTCAGTACATGAGTCTCCTGGAATTTTCACTGCTAGTGAGATTGCAGTACAAGTGATTTTGTTAACACACTGTGCGATAAAGCTCTTACTCTGTGATTTTTTTGGGACAATGTTCGGTTTAAGGTTTTGAATATAATGTGCATGGTGAAAAGTGTGTGTGTGTGTGTGTGTGTGTGTGTGTGTGTGTGTGTGTGTGTGTGGTGATTCTGTGCTTGAATGTACTGTCTTCGTTTGGAGAACTCTATGAATTAGTTTGAGTCCTGCAAACACTGCTCACAAATGATAAGACAATAAGCAGAGTAAAGAGACACTTAATGCGATTTGTCATTCTCCTGAATTTCACTGCTAGTGAGATTGCATGCAGTATAAGTGTAGTAACAAACTGCGCAATAGAGCATGTCTCTGTGATTTTGTAATGTGACAGTGCTTTTGGATAGTTTTGACTCCAAAGTCAATGGGGTGACAATGTTGTAAGTTTATGTGTTATTAATGTACGAAGCAGGATATGCAATAAAGATCGTGAATAATGCAAGCCTAATTAGACTGTTTCATAGATACCCTACTTCATCCTTACTCCTAACAGTACCATAAAGTTAACCCTAACTGAAACCGTATCTGTAACAATAACCATAACTGTAAGCCAATTATAACACAACCCCAAATAACACTTTTCTAATACTAACACAAAATCTGTTATTTAAAGTATTGCTCTCATATGATTCAAGGTGTAAGGCATGACATAAAGTGAATGTATAAGTTGGCATGTATGGCAAGAGGCTCATGACAGTCTGTTAATATGCTCCGACGCCTTACAGAGACCTCTGTGTGGAAGAATGGGTGAGTGAATTGATTCTGTACTGAAGTTGTATTAGAACTCTATGAATTCATGTGAGTCAGTAAAAATGAAGTAACACATTCCGTGATAATGCTCTGACCCTGTGATTTTGAGATGTGATGGGTATGGATGAATGTTTTACTTGATATAGTGTGTGAGCGTGCGTTAGTGTGTGTGTGTGTGTATGTGTTTTGTGTCTGTGTATGTGGATGCGGTTGTTGACAATATGTGTTGCAGGAGACACAGTACAAGAAATGTGACTAATGTGAGACGATTTGAATGCAAGTATACATTACCAGGTCTTTATCAAATCACATCAAACCCGCTAACCATAACCCTAATCCCAATCCTAAATGTAACAGTAACGTTCACCAGTAATAAAATCCTAATCATCCCCTCAATAACCCTTTCCTAACACTATCCCTAACTGTAACCCTATCATTTCAGGGAGTGCTTTTATATGATTCATGGGTGCTAAACCATTATGTGTGAAAAAATGGGAGTCTATGTGACATGTATTTCCCATGTGAAGTTATCCATATACTGTTTAGTATGCAAAAACACCGAAAGAGTCCTCAGTGGGAGAATGGGTGAGTGTTTTGATTCTGTGTTTGATTGTACTTTACTTGTTTTGAGAGCTCCATCAATGTGTTTGAGTCCTGCAACACTGTGCAAGAATGATAAGACACTGGGAGAGTAAAGAGACACTTTGGCGCGAATGCTGTCAGTACATGAGTCTCCCGGAATTTCACTGCTAGTGAGATTGCAGTACAAGTGTGTTAACACTACTGTGCGAGTAAAGCTCTTACTCTGTGATTTTTTTGCGACAAATGGGTTTAAGGTTGACTACTAAATGTGTATGGTGAAAAAGTGTGTGTGTGTGTGTGTGTGTGTGTGTGTGTGTGTGTGTGTGTGTGTGTGTTTTGATTCTGTGCTTGAATGTACTGTCCTCGTTTTGAGAACTCATTGAATAGTTTGAGTCTGCAACACTGCTCACAAATGATAAGACAATGCGAGAGTAAAGAGACACTTTGTGTGATTTTGTCATTCTCCTGGAATTTCACTGCTAGTGAGATTGCATGCAGTACAAGTGTAGTAACAAACTGCGTAATAGAGCACTGTCTCTGTGATTTTGTAATGTGACAGTGCTTTTGAATGTTTTTGACTCAATGTGAATGGTGACAATGTGTAAGTTTTTGCGAGAAAATTAAGAATACAAGATCTGTGACGAATGCAAGCCTAATTAGACTGTTTGCGAGATACCCTACTTCATCTTACTCCTAACAGTACCATAAAGTTAACCTGCTAAACCGTATCTGTAACAATAATATAACCGTAATGCTAAATAACTGTACAACCCCCAAAATAACACTTTTCTAATACTAACACAAACTATTCGTAGTGTATTTTTTAGAAGTATTGCTCTCGTATGATTCAAGGGTCTAAGCGCATTATGAATAAAGTGAATGTATAAGTTACATGTAGCTGGCACACGAGAGGCTACTGACAGTCTGTTAATATGCTCCAGACCCTACAGAGACCTCTGTGGAAGGAATGGGTAGAGTGAATTGATTCTGTACGGAGGTTGTATTAGAACTCTATGAATTCATGTGAGTCCAGTAAAAATGAAGCAATTCCGTGATAATGCCCTTTACCGATTTTAAGATGTGATAGTGCTGATGGATAGTTTTTCTTGATTGAGTGTGTGAGCGTGGTGTGTGTGTGTGTGTGTATATGTGTTTTGTGTCTGTGTACGTGGATGCGGTTAGCAGAATATGTATGTTGCAAGACATGAGTACAAGAAATGTGACTAATGTGAGAACTATTTTGAATGCGATATACATTACCAGGTCTTTATCAAATCACATCAAACCCTAACCATAACCCTAATCCCAATCCTAAATGTACAGTAACGTTCTACCATAATAAAATCCCTAATCATAACCGAAACCCCTCAATAACCCTTTCCTAACACTATGCCTAACTGTAGACCCCTATCATTTCAGGGAGTGCTTTTATATGATTCATGGGTGCTAAACCATTAGTGTGAAAAAATGGAGTCTATGTGACATGTATTTCCCATGTGAAGTTATCCATACTGTTTAGTATGCAAAAACACCGAAAGAGTCCCTCAGTGGGAGAATGGGTGAGTGTTTTGATTCTGTGTTTGGACCTTCTACTTGTTTTGAGAGCTCCATCAATGTGTTTGAGTCCTGCAACACTGTGCAAGTATGATAAGACACTGGGAGAGTAAAGAGACACTTTGCTGTGAATGCTGTCAGTAACATGAGTCTCCTGGAATTTCACTGCTAGTGAGATTGCAGTACAAGTGTGTTGACACACTGTGCGATAAAGCTCTTACTCTGTGATTTTTTTTGGGGACAATGCGGTTTTAAGGTTTTGACTCAAATGTGTATGGTGAAAAAGTGTGTGTGTGTGTGTGTGTGTGTGTGTGTGTGTGTGTGTTTTGATTCTGTGCTTGAATGTACTGTCCTCATTTTGAGAACTCTATCAATTAGTTTGAGTCCTGCAACACTGCTCACAAATGATAAGACAATGCGAGATAAAGAGACACTTTGTGGTTGTTTGTCATTCTCTGGGCAAATTTCACTCCTAGTAAGATTGCATGCAGTACAAGTGTAGTAACAAACTGCATAGCATAGAGCACTGTCTCTGTGATTTTGTAATGTGACAGTGCTATTGAATGTTTTGACTCCAATGTGAATGGTGACAATGTGTAAGTTTATGCAAGACAACAAGATCTGTGTAATGCAAGCCTAATTGATCTGTTTAAGTAGATACCCCTACTTCATCCTTACTCCTAACAGTACCATAAAGTTAACCCTAACTGAAACCGTATCTGTAACAATAACCATAACCGTAATGCTAATCATAACACAACACCCCAAAATAACACTTTTCTAAAACTAACACAAACTATATTCGTATTATTTAAAGTATTGCTCTCATATGATTCAAGGGCCTAAGGCATTATGTATAAAGTGAATGTATAAGTTACATGTATGGCACATGAGAGGCTACTGACAGTCTGTTAATATGCTCCGACCTACAGAGAGACCTCTGTGGAAGAATGGGTGAGTGAATTGATTCTGTACGAAGTTGTATTAGAACTCTATGAATTCATGTGAGTCCAGTAAAAATGAAGTAACACATTCCGTGATAATGCTCTGACCTGTGATTTTGAGATGTGATAGTATGGATGAATGTTTTACTTGATTGAGTGTGTGAGCGTGCGTGTGTGTGTGTGTATGTGTGTGTGTTTGTGTCTGTGTATGTGGATGCGGTTGTTGACAATATGTGTTGCAGGAGACGCAGTACAAGAAATGTGACTAATGTGAGACTATTTTGAATGCGATATACATTACCAGGTCTTTATCAAATCACATCAAACCCTAACTATAACCCTAATCCCAATCCTAAATGTAACAGTAACGTTCACCTATAATAAAATCCCTAATCATAACCGAAACCCTCAATAACCTTCTTTCCTAACACTATCCCTAACTGTAACCCTATCATTTCAGGGAGTGCTTTTATATGATTCATGGTGCTAAAACCATTATGTGTGAAAAAAATGGAGTCTATGTGACATGTATTTCCCATGTGAAGTTATCCATACTGTTTAGTATGCAAAAACACCGAAAGAGTCCTCAGTGGGAGAATGGGTGAGTGTTTTGATTCTGTGTTTGATTGTACTTTACTTGTTTTGAGAGCTCCATCAATGTGTTTGAGTCCTGCAACACTGTGCAAGTAATGATAAGACACTGGGAGAGTAAAAGAAGACACTTTTCTGCGAATGCTGTCAGTACATGAGTCTCCTGGGAATTTCACTACTAAGTGAGATTGCAGTACAAGTGTGTTAACACACTGTGCGATAAAGCTCTTACTCTGTGATTTTTTTGGGACAATGCGGTTTAAGGTTTTGACTCAAATGTGTGTAGAAAAGTGTGTGTGTGTGCGTGCGTGTGTGTGTGTGTGTGTGTGTGTGTGTTTTGATTCTGTTGCTTGAATGTACTGTCCTCGTTTTGAGAACTCTATCAATTAGTTTGAGTCCTGCAACACTGCTCACAAATGATAAGACAATGAGAGAGTAAAGAGACACTTTGTGTGATTTGTCATTCTCCTGGAATTTCACTCCTAGTAAGAATTGCATGCAGTACCAAGTGCGTAACAAACTGCGCAATAGAGCACTGTCTCTGTGATTTTGTAATGTGACAGTGCTATTGAATGTTTTGACTCCAATGTGAATGGTGACAATGTGTAAGTTTATGCAAAATACAAGATCTGTGACGAGTGCAAGCCTAATTAGACTGTTTACAGATACCCCTACTTCATCCTTACTCCTAACAGTACCATAAAGTTAACCCTAACTGAAACCGTATCTGTAACAATAACCATAACCGTAATGCTAATCATAACATAACCCCAAAATAACACTTTTCTAAAACTAACACAAACTATATTCGTATTATTTAAAGTATCTGCTCTCATATGATTCAAGGGTCTAAGGCATTATGAATAAAGTGAATGTATAAGTTACATGTATGGCACATGAGAGGCTACTGACAGTCTGTTAATATGCTCAAACCTCATGAGACCTCTGTGGAAGAATGGGTGAGTGAATTGATTCTGTACTGAAGTTGTATTAGAACTCTATGAATTCATGTGAGTCCAGTAAAAATGAAGTAACACATTCCGTGATAATGCTCTGACCCTGTGATTTTGAGATGTGATAGTATGGATGAATGTTTTACTTGATTGAGTGTGTGAGCGTGCGTGTGTGTGTGTATGTATGTGTTTTGTGTCTGTGTATGCGGGTGAGTTGTTGACAATATGTGTTGCAGGGAGACACAGGACAAGACATGACTAATGTGAGACTATTTTGAATGCGATATACATTACCAGGTCTTTATCAAATCATATCAAACCCTAACCATAACCTAATCCCAATCTTAAATGTAACAGTAACGTTCACCATAATAAAATCCCAACCTAATCCTAAACCGAAACCCTCAATAACCTTTCTTCCTAACACTATCCCTTTAACTGTAACTCTATCATTTCAGGGAGTGCTTTTATATGATTCATGGGTGCTAAACCATTATGTGAAAAAATGGAGTCTATGTGACATGTATTCATGTGAAGTTATCCATCTACTGTTTAGTATGCAAAAACACCGAAAGAGTCCTCAGTGGGAGAATGGGTGAGTGTTTTGATTCTGTGTTTGATTGTATCCTTACTGTTTTGAGAGCTCCATCAATGTGTTTGAGTCCTGCAACACTGTGCAAGAATGATAAGACACTGGGAGAGTAAAGAGACACTTTGCTGCGAATGCTGTCAGTACATGAGTGCCTCGGAATTTCACTGCTAGTGAGATTGCAGTACAAGTGTTAACACACTGTGCGATAAAGCTCTTACTCTGTGATTTTTTTGGGACAATGCGAGTTTAAGGTTTTGACTCAAATGTGTATGGTGAAAAGTGAGTGTGTGTGTGTGTGTGTGTGTGTGTGTGTGTGTGTGTGTGTGTGTGTGTGTTGGATTCTGTGCTTGAATGTACTGTCCCTCGTTTTGAGAACTCTATCAATTAGTTTGAGTCCTGCAACACTGCTCACAAATGATAAGACATAAGACGAGAGTAAAGAGACACATTGTGTGATTAGTCATTCTCCTGGAATTTCACTGCTAGTGAGATTGCATGCAGTACAAGTGTAGTAACAATCATGATAGAGCACTGTCTCTGTGATTTTGTAATGTGACAGTGCTATTGAATGTTTTGACTCCAATGTGAATGGTGACAATGTGTAAGTTTTTGCAGATACAAGATCTGTGACATGCAAGCCTAATTAGACTGTTTACGAGATACCCTACTTCATCCTTACTCCTAACAGTACCATAAAGTTAACCCTAACTGAAACCGTATCTGTAACAATAACCATAACCGTAATGCTAATCATAACACAACCCCCAAAATAACACTTTTCTAACTAACACAAACTATATTCGCATTATTTAAAGTGTTGCTCTCATATGATTCAAGGGCCTAAGGCATTATGTATAAAGTGAATGTATAAGTTACATGTATGGCACATGAGAGGCTAATGACCGTCTGTTAATATGCTCCGACGCCTACAGAGACCTCTGTGGAAGAATGGGTGAGTGAATTGATTCTGTACTGAAGTTGTATTAGAACTCTATGAATTCATGTGAGTCCAGTAAAAATGAAGTAACACATTCCGTGATAATGCTCTGACCCTGTGATTTTGAGATGTGATATGGATGAATGTTTTACTTGAGTATAGTGTGTGTGTGTCATGTGTCGTGTGTGTGTGTATGTGTTTTGTGTCTGTGTATGTGGATGCGGTTGTTGACAATATGTGTTGCAGGAGACACAGTTACAAGAAATGTGACTAATGTGAGACTATTTTGAATGCGATATACATTACCAGGTCTTTATCAAATCACATCAAACCCTAACCATAACCCTAATCCCAATCCTAAATGTAACAGTAACGTTCACCATAATAAAATCCCTAATCATAACCGAAACCCCTCAATAACCCTTTCCTAACACTATCCCTAACTGTAACCCTATCATTTCAGGGAGTGCTTTTATATGATTCATGGGTGCTAAACCATTATGTGTGAGAAAATGGAGTCTATGTGACATGTATTTCCCATGTGAAGTTATCCATATACTGTTTAGTATGCAAAAACACGAAAGAGTCCTCAGTGGGAGAATGGGTGAGTGGTTTTGATTCTGTGTTTGATTGTAACTTTACTTGTTTTGAGAGCTCCATCAATGTGTTTGAGTCCTGCAACACTGTGCAAGTATGATAAGCATACTGGAGAGTAAAGAGACACTTTGTGCGAATGCTGTCCAGTACATGAGTCTCCCTGGAATTTCACTGCTAGTGAGATTGCAGTACAAGTGTGTTAACACACTGTGCGATAAAAGCTCTTACTCTGTGATTTTTTGGGACAATGCGGTTTAAGGTTTTGACTCAAATGTGTATGGTGAAAAAGTGTGTGTGTGTGTGTGTGTGTGTGTGTGTGTGTGTGTTTTGATTCTGTGCTTGAATGTACTGTCCTCGTTTTGAGAACTCTATCAATTGGTTTGAGTCCTGCAACACTTGCTCACAAATGATAAGACAATGCGAGAGTAAAGAGACACTTTTGTGTGATTTGTCATTCTCCTGGAATTTCACTCCTAGTGAGATTGCATGCAGTACAAGTGTAGTAACAAACTGCGCAAGAGCACTGTCTCTGTGATTTTGTAATGTGACAGTGCTATTGAATGTTTTGACTCCAATGAATGAGTGTGTGTGTTAGACTATGCAATACAAGATCTGTGACAAGTGCAAGCCTAATTAGACTGTTCACTAGATACCCTACTTCATCCTTACTCCTAACAGTACCATAAAGTTAACCCTAACTGAAACCGTATCTGTAACAATAACCATAACCGTAATGCTAATCATAACACAACCTCAAAATAACACTTTTCTAAAACTAACACAAACTATATTCGTATTATTTAAAGTATTGCTCTCATATGATTCAAGGGCCTAAGGCATTATGAATAAAGTGAATGTATAAGTTACATGCATGTAGCACATGAGAGGCTACTGACAGTCTGTTAATATGCTCCGAACGCCTACAGAGACCCTGTGGAAGAATGGGTGAGTGAATTGATTCTGTACGGAAGTTGTATTAGAACTCTATGAATTCATGTGAGTCCAGTAAAAATGAAGTAACACATTCCGTGATAATGCTCTGACCCTGTGATTTTGAGATGTGATAGTATGGATGAATGTTTACTTGATTGAGTGTGTGAGCGTGTGTGTGTGTGTGTGTGTGTATGTGTGTTTTGTGTCTGTGTATGTGGATGCGGTTGTTGACAATATGTGTTGCAGGAGACAGTACAAGAAATGTGACTAATGTGAGACTATTTTGAATGCGATATACATTACCAGGTCTTTATCAAATCACATCAAACCCTAACCATAACCCTAATCCCAATCCTAAATGTATCAGTAACGACTCCATAATGAATCCCCTAATCATAACCGGAAACCCCTCAATAACCCTTTCTCTATCCTATCCCTAACTGCAGCCCTATCATTTCAGGGGAGTGCTTTTATATGATTCATGGAGTGCTAAACCATTATGTGTGAAAAAATGGAGTCTATGTGACATGTATTTCTCATCGAAGTTATCCATATACTGTTTTTAGTATGCAAAAACACAGAAAGAGTCCTCAGTGGGAGAATGGGTAGGGGAGTTTTGATTCTGTGTTTGATTGTATTACTTTACTTGTTTTGAGAGCTCCATCAATGTGTTTGAGTCCTGCAACATGTGCAAGTATGATAAGACACTGGGAGAGTAAAAGAGACACTTGTGCGCGAATGCTGTCAGTACATGAGTCTCCTGGAATTTCACTGCCCAGTGAGATTGCAGTACAAGTGTGTTAACACACTGTGCGATAAAGCTCTTACTCTGTGATCTTTTGGGGACAATGCGGTTTAAGGTTTTGACTCAAATGTGTATGGTGAAAAAGTGTGTGTGTGTGTGTGTGTGTGTGTGTGTGTGTGTGTGTGTGTGTTTTGATTCTGTGCTTGAATGTACTGTCCTCATTTTGAGAACTCTATCAATTAGTTTGAGTCCTGCAACACCGCTCACAATGATAAGACAATGCGAGTAAAGAGACACTTTGTGTGTGATTTGTCATTCTCCTGGAATTTCACTCTAGAATGGATTGCATGCAGTACAAGTGTAGTAACAAACTGCATAATAGAGCACTGTCTCCTGTGATTTTGTAATGTGACAGTGCTATTGAATGTTTTGACTCCAATGTGAATGGTGACAATGTGTAAGTTTATGCAATACAAGATCTGTATGACGAAAGCAAGCCTAATTAGACTGTTGCGAGATACCCTACTTCATCCTTACTCCTAACAGTACCATAAAGTTAACCCCTAACTGAAACCGTATCTGTAACAATAACCATAACCGTAATGCTAATCATAACACAACCCCCAAAAATAACACTTTTCTAAACTAACACAAACTATATTCGTATTATTTAAAGTATTGCTCTCCATATGATTCAAGGGTCTAAGGCATTATGAATAAAGTGAATGTATAAGTTAATGTATGGCACATGAGGCTACTGACAGTCTGTTAATATGCTCCGACGCCTACAGAGACCTCTGTGGAAGAATGTGGTGAGTGAATTGATTCTGTACTTGAGTTGTATTAGAACTCTATGAATTCATGTGAGTCCAGTAAAAATGAAGTAAACACATTCCGTGATAATGCTCTGACCCTGTGATTTTGAGGTGTGATAGTATGGATGAATGTTTTACTTGATTGAGTGTGTGAGCGTGCGTGTGTGTGTGTGTGTGTATGTGTTTTGTGTCTGTGTATGTGGGTGCAGTTGTTGACAATATGTGTTGCAAGGAGACACAGTACAAGACATGTGACTAATGTGAGACTATTTTGAATTGCGATATACATTACCAGGCTCTTTATCAAATCATATCAAATCCTAACCATAACCCTAATCCCAATCCTAAATGTAACAGCAATGTTCACCATAATAAAATCCCTAATCATAACCGAAACCCCAATAACAACCCCTTTCCTAGCACTATCCCTAACTGTAACCCCTATCATTTCAGGGAGTGCTTTTTATATGATTCATGGGTGCTAAACCATTATGTGTGAAAAAATGGAGTCTATGTGACATGTATTTCCCATGTGAAGTTATCCATATACTGTTAAGTATGCAAAAACACCGAAAGAGTCCTCAGTGGGAGAATGGGTGAGTGTTTTGATTCTGTGTTTGATTGTACTTTACTTGTTTTGAGAGCTCCATCAATGTGTTTTGAGTCCTGCAACACTGTGCAAGAATGATAAGACACTGGGAGAGTAAAGAGACACTTTGCTGCGAATGCTGTCAGTACATGAGTCTCCTGGGAATTTCACTGCTAGTGAGATTGCAGTACAAGTGTGTTAACACACTGTGCGATAAAGCTCTTACTCTCGTGATTTTTTTTGGGACAATGCGTTCAAGGTTTTGACTCAAATATATGGTGAAAAAGTGTGTGTGTGTGTGTGTGTGTGTGTGTGTGTGTGTGTGTGTGTGTGTGTTGATTCTGTGCTTGAATGTACTGTCCCGTTTTGAGAACTTCTATCATTAGTTTGAGTCCTGCAACACTGCTCCACAAATGATAAGACAATACGAGTAAAGAGACACTGTGTGTGATTTGTCATTCTCCTGGAATTTCACTGCTAGTGAGATTGCATGCAGTACAAGTGTAGTAACAAACTGCGCACATAAGAGCACTGTCTCTGTGTTTGTGTAATGTGACAGTGCTATTGAATGTTTTGACTCCAATGTGAATGAGTGGCACAATGTGTAAGTTTTATGCAATACAAGATCTAGACGAATGCAAGCCTAATTAGACTGTTTGCGAGATACCCTACTTCATCCTTACTCCTAACAGTACCATAAAGTTAACCTAACTGAAACCGTATCTGTAACAATAACCATAACCGTAATGCTAATCATAACACAACCCCCAAAATAACACTTTTCTAATACTAACACAAACTATATTCGTATTATTTAAAGTAGTTGCTCTCATATGATTCAAGGGCCTAAGGCATTATGTAATAAAGTGAATGCTGTATAAGTTACATGTACGGTACATGAGAGGCTACTGACAGTCTGTTAATATGCTCGATAGCCTACAGAGACCTCTTTGGAAGAATGGGTGAGTGAATTGATTCTGTACTGAAGTTGTATTAGAACTCATGAATTCATGTGAGTCCAGTAAAAATGAAGTAACACATTCCGTGATAATGCTCTGACCCTGTGATTTTGAGATGTGATAGTATGGATGAATGTTTTACTTGATATAGTGTGTGAGCGTGCGCGGTGTGTGTGTGTATGTGTTTTGTGTCTGTGTATGTGGATGCGGTTATTTGACAATATGTGTTGCAGGAGACACAGTACAAGAAATGTGACTAGTGAGACTATTTTGAATGCCATATACATTACCAGGTCTTTATCAAATCACATCAAACCCCTAACCATAACCCTAATCCCAATCCTAAATGTAACAGTAACGTTCACCATAATAAAATCCCTAATCATAACCGAAACCCCTCAATAACCCTTTCCTAACACTATCCCTAACTGTAACCCTATCATTTCAGGGAGTGCTTTTATATGATTCATGGGTGCTAAACCATTATGTGTGAAAAAATGGAGTCTATGTGACATGTATTTCCCATGTGAAGTTATCCATATACTGTTTAGTATGCAAAAACACCGAAAAAGAGTCCTCAGTGGGAGAATGGGTGAGTGTTTGATTCTGTGTTTGATTGTACTCTTTACTTGTTTTGAGAGCTCCATCAATGTGTTTGAGTCCTGCAACACTGTGCAAGTATGATAAGACACTGGGAGAGTAAAGAGACACTTTGCGAATGCTGTCAGTACATGAGTCTCCTGGAATTTCACTGCTAGTGAGATTGCAGTACAAGTGGTTAACACACTGTGCGATAAAGCTCTTACTCTGTGATTTTTTGGGGACAATGCGGTTTAAGGTTTTGACTCAAATGTGTATGGTGAAAAAGTGTGTGTGTGTGTGTGTGTGTGTGTGTGTGTGTGTGTGTTTTGATTCTGTGCTTGAATGTACTGTCCTCATTTTGAGAACTCTATCAATTAGTTTGAGTCCTGCAACACTGCTCACAAATGATAAGACAATGCGAGAGTAAAGAGACACTTTGTGTGATTTGTCATTCTCCTGGAATTTCACTCCTAGTAAGATTGCATGCAGTACAAGTGTAGTAACAAACTGCGCAATAGAGCACTGTCTCTGTGATTTTGTAATGTGACAGTGCTATTGAATGTTTTGACTCCAATGTGAATGGTGACAATGTGTAAGTTTATGCAATACAAGATCTGTGACGAGTGCAAGCCTAATTAGACTGTTTAGCAGATACCCTACTCATCCTTACTCCTAACAGTACCATAAAGTTAACCCTAACTGAAACCGTATCTGTAACAATAACCATAAACTCAATGCTAATCATAACACAACCCCCAAAATAACACTTTTCTAAAACTAACACAAACTATATTCGTATTATTTAAAGTATTGCTCTCATATGATTCAAGGGCCTAAGGCATTATGTATAAAGTGAATGTATAAGTTACATGTATGGCACATGAGAGGCTACTGACAGTATGTTAATATGCCCGACGCTTACAGAGACCTCTGTGGAAGAATGGGTGAGTGAATTGATTCTATGCACGGAAGTTGTATTAGAACTCTGGATTCATGCAGGAGTCCAGTAAAATGAAGTAACACATTCCGTGATAATGCTCTGACCCTGTGATTTTGAGATGTGATAGTATGGATGAATGTTTTTACTTGATTGAGTGTGTGAGCGTGCGTGTGTGTGTGTGTGTGTATGTGTTTTGTGTCTGTGTATGTGGATGCGGTTGTTGACAATATGTGTTGCAGGAGACGCAGTACAAGAAATGTGACTAATGTGAGACTATTTTGAATGCGATATACATTACCAGGTCTTTATCAAATCACATCAAACCCTAACCATAACCCTAATCCCAATCCTAAATGTAACAGTAACGTTCACCATAATAAAATCCCTAATCATAACCCGAAACCCTCAATAACCCTTTCCCTAACACTATCCCTAACTGTAACCCTATCATTTCAGGGAGTGCTTTTATATGATTCATGGGTGCTAAACCATTATGTGTGAAAAAATGGAGTCTATGTGACATGTATTTCCCATGTGAAGTTATCCATATACTGTTTAGTATGCGAAAACACCGAAAGAGTCCTCAGTGGGAGAATGGGTGAGTGTTTTGATTCTGTGTTTGATTGTACTTTACTTGTTTTGAGAGCTCCATCAATGTGTTTGAGTCCTGCCACACACACTGCAAGTATGATAAGACACTGGGAGAGTAAAGAGACACTTTGCGCGAATGCTGTCAGTACATGAGTCTCCTGGAATTTCACTGCTAGTGAGATTGCAGTACAAGTGTGTTAACACACTGTGCGATAAAGCTCTTACTCTGTGATTTTTTGGGGACAATGCGGTTTAAGGTTTTGACTCAAATGTGTATGGTGAAAAAGTGTGTGTGTGTGTGTGTGTGTGTGTGTGTGTGTGTGTGTGTGTGTGTTGATTCTGTGCTTGTGAATGTACTGTCCTCATTTTGAGAACTCTATCAATTAGTTTGAGTCTGCAACACTGTTCACAAATGATAAGACAATGCGAGAGTAAAGAGACACTTTGTGTGATTGTGCATTCTCCTGAATTTCACTCCTAGAAGATTGCTTGCAGTACAAGTGTAGTACAAACTTGCATAGAGCACTGTCTCTGTGATTTTGTAATGTGACAGTGCTATTGAATGTTTTGACTCCAATGTGAATGGTGACAATGTAAGTTTATGCAATACAAGATCTGTGACGAGTGCAAGCCTAATTAGACTGTTTGCGAGATACCCTACTTCATCCTTACTCCTAACAGTACCATAAAGTTAACCCTAACTGAAACCGTATCTGTAACAATAACCATACAGTAATGCTAATCATTAACACAACCCCCAAAATAACACTTTTCTAAAACTAACACAAACTATATTGCAGCATTATTTAAAGTATTGCTCTCATATGATTCAAGGGTCTAAGGCATTATGAATAAAGTGAATGTATAAGTTACATGTATGGCACATGAGAGGCTACTGACAGTCTGTTAATATGCTCCGACGCCTACAGAGACCTCTGTGGAAGAATGGGTGAGTGAATTGATTCTGTACTGAAGTTGTATTAGAACTCTATGAATTCATGTGAGTCCAGTAAAAATGAAGTAACACATTCCGTGATAATGCTCTGACCCTGTGATTTTGAGATGTGATAGTATGGATGAATGTTTTACTTGATTGAGTGTGTGAGCGTGCGTGTGTGTGTGTGTGTGTATGTGTTTTGTGTCTGTGTATGTGGGTGCAGTTGTTGACAATATGTGTTGCAGGAGACACAGTACAAGACATGTGACTAATGTGAGACTATTTTGAATGCGATATACATTACCAGGTCTTTATCAAATCATATCAAACCCTAACCATAACCCTAATCCCAATCCTAAATGTAACAGTAACGTTCACCATAATAAAATCCCTAATCATAACCGAAACCCCTCAACTAACCCTTCCTAACACTATCCCTAACTGTAACCCTATCATTTCAGGGAGTGCTTTTATATGATTCATGGGTGCTAAACCATTATGTGTGAAAAAATGGAGTCTATGTGACATGTATTTCCCATGTGAAGTTATCCATATACTGTTTAGTATGCAAAAACACCGAAAGAGTCCTCGAGTGGGAGAATGGGTGAGTGTTTTGATTCTGTGTTTGATTGTACTTTACTTGTTTTGAGAGCTCCATCAATGTGTTTGAGTCCTGCAACACTGTGCAAGAATGATAAGACACTGGGAGAGTAAAGAGACACTTTGCGCCGAATGCTGTCAGTACATGAGTCTCCTGGAATTTCACTGCTAGTGAGATTGCAGTACAAGTGTGTTAACACACTGTGCGATAAAGCTCTTACTCTGTGATTTTTTTGGGACAATGCGGTTTAAGGTTTTGACTCAAATGTGTATGGTGAAAAAGTGTGTGTGTGTGTGTGTGTGTGTGTGTGTGTGTGTGTGTGTGTGTGTGTGTGTTGATTCTGTGCTTGAATGTACTGTCTCTGTTTTGAGAACTCTATCAATTAGTTTGAGTCCTGCAACACTGCTCACAAATGATAAGACAATACGAGAGTAAAGAGACACATTGTGTGATTTGTCATTCTCCTGGAATTTCACTGCTAGTGAGATTGCATGCAGTACAAGTGTAGTAACAAACTGCGCAATAGAGCACTGTCTCTGTGATTTTGTAATGTGACAGTGCTATTGAATGTTTTGACTCCAATGTGAATGGTGACAATGTGTAAGTTTTTGCAATACAAGATCTGTGACGAATGCAAGCCTAATTAGACTGTTTGCGAGATACCCTACTTCATCCTTACTCCTAACAGTACCATAAAGTTAACCCTAACTGAAACCGTATCTGTAACAATAACCATAACCGTAATGCTAATCATAACACAACCCCCAAAATAACACTTTTCTAATACTAACACAAACTATATTCGTATTATTTAAAGTGTTGCTCTCATATGATTCAAGGGCCTAAGGCATTATGTATAAAGTGAATGTATAAGTTACATGTATGGCACATGAGAGGCTACTGACAGTCTGTTAATATGCTCCGACGCCTACAGAGACCTCTGTGGAAGAATGGGTGAGTGAATTGATTCTGTACTGAAGTTGTATTAGAACTCTATGAATTCATGTGAGTCAGTAAAAATGAAGTAACACATTCCGTGATAATGCTCTGACCCTGTGATTTTGAGATGTGATAGTATGGATGAATGTTTTACTTGATATAGTGTGTGAGCGTGCGTGTGTGTGTGTGTGTATGTGTTTTGTGTCTGTGTATGTGGATGCGGTTGTTGACAATATGTGTTGCAGGAGACACAGTACAAGAAATGTGACTAATGTGAGACTATTTTGAATGCGATATACATTACCAGGTCTTTATCAAATCACATCAAACCCTAACCATAACCCTAATCCCAATCCTAAATGTAACAGTAACGTTCACCATAATAAAATCCCTAATCATAACTCGAAACCCCTCAATAACCTTTTCCTAACACTATCCCTAACTGTAACCCTATCATTTCAGGGAGTGCTTTTATATGATTCATGGGTGCTAAACCAAATGGAGTCTATGTGACATGTATTTCCCATGTGAAGTTATCCATATACTGTTTAGTATGCAAAAACACCGAAAGAGTCCTCAGTGGGAGAATGGGTGAGTGTTTTGATTCTGTGTTTGATTGTACTTTACTTGTTTTGAGAGCTCCATCAATGTGTTTGAGTCCTGCAACACTGTGCAAGAATGATAAGACACTGGGAGAGTAAAGAGACACTTTGCGCGAATGCTGTCAGTACATGAGTCTCCTGGAATTTCACTGCTAGTGAGATTGCAGTACAAGTGTGTTAACACACTGTGCGATAAAGCTCTTACTCTGTGATTTTTTTGGGACAATGCGGTTTAAGGTTTTGACTCAAATGTG
Source organism: Cricetiscus sungorus (assembly GCA_030556225.1). NCBI lineage: Eukaryota > Metazoa > Chordata > Mammalia > Rodentia > Cricetidae > Cricetiscus > Cricetiscus sungorus. Next base: position 41,434 of record JANBXA010000642.1, read on the forward strand.
TATGGTGAAAAAGTGTGTGTGTGTTTGTGTGTGTGTGTGTGTGTGTGTGTGTGTGTGTGTGTGTGTGTTTTGATTCTGTGCTTGAATGTACTGTCCTCGTTTTGAGAACTCTATCAATTAGTTTGAGTCCTGCAACACTGCTCACAAATGATAAGACAATACGAGAGTAAAGAGACACTTTGTGTGATTTGTCATTCTCCTGGAATTTCACTGCTAGTGAGATTGCATGCAGTACAAGTGTAGTAACAAATCGCAATAGAGCACTGTCTCTGTGATTTTGTAATGTGACAGTGCTATTGAATGTTTTGACTCCAATGTGAATGGTGACAATGTGTAAGTTTTTGCAATACAAGATCTGTGACGAATGCAAGCCTAATTAGACTGTTTGCGAGATACCCTACTTCATCCTTACTCCTAACAGTACCATAAAGTTAACCCTAACTGAAACCGTATCTGTAACAATAACCATAACCGTAATGCTAATCATAACACAACCCCCAAAATAACACTTTTCTAATACTAACACAAACTATATTCGTATTATTTAAAGTATTGCTCTCATATGATTCAAGGGTCTAAGGCATTATGAATAAAGTGAATGTATAAGTTACATGTATGGCACATGAGAGGCTACTGACAGTCTGTTAATATGCTCCGACGCCTACAGAGACCTCTGTGGAAGAATGGGTGAGTGAATTGATTCTGTACGGAAGTTGTATTAGAACTCTATGAATTCATGTGAGTCCAGTAAAAATGAAGTAACACATTCCGTGATAATGCTCTGACCCTGTGATTTTGAGATGTGATAGTATGGATGAATGTTTTACTTGATTGAGTGTGTGAGCGTGCGTGTGTGTGTGTGTGTGTGTATGTGTTTTGTGTCTGTGTATGTGGATGCGGTTGTTGACAATATGTGTTGCAGGAGACGCAGTACAAGAAATGTGACTAATGTGAGACTATTTTGAATGCGATATACATTACCAGGTCTTTATCAAATCACATCAAACCCTAACCATAACCCTAATCCCAATCCTAAATGTAACAGTAACGTTCACCATAATAAAATCCCTAATCATAACCGAAACCCCTCAATAACCCTTTCCTAACACTATCCCTAACTGTAACCCTATCATTTCAGGGAGTGCTTTTATATGATTCATGGGTGCTAAACCATTATGTGTGAAAAAATGGAGTCTATGTGACATGTATTTCCCATGTGAAGTTATCCATATACTGTTTAGTATGCAAAAACACCGAAAGAGTCCTCAGTGGGAGAATGGGTGAGTGTTTTGATTCTGTGTTTGATTGTACTTTTACTTGTTTTGAGAGCTCCATCAATGTGTTTGAGTCCTGCAACACTGTGCAAGTATGATAAGACACTGGGAGAGTAAAGAGACACTTTGCGCGAATGCTGTCAGTACATGAGTCTCCTGGAATTTCACTGCTAGTGAGATTGCAGTACAAGTGTGTTAACACACTGTGCGATAAAGCTCTTACTCTGTGATTTTTTGGGGACAATGCGGTTTAAGGTTTTGACTCAAATGTGTATGGTGAAAAAGTGTGTGTGTGTGTGTGTGTGTGTGTGTGTGTGTGTGTGTGTGTGTGTTTTGATTCTGTGCTTGAATGTACTGTCCTCATTTTGAGAACTCTATCAATTAGTTTGAGTCCTGCAACACTGCTCACAAATGATAAGACAATGCGAGAGTAAAGAGACACTTTGTGTGATTTGTCATTCTCCTGGAATTTCACTCCTAGTAAGATTGCATGCAGTACAAGTGTAGTAACAAACTGCGCAATAGAGCACTGTCTCTGTGATTTTGTAATGTGACAGTGCTATTGAATGTTTTGACTCCAATGTGAATGGTGACAATGTGTAAGTTTATGCAATACAAGATCTGTGACGAGTGCAAGCCTAATTAGACTGTTTGCGAGATACCCTACTTCATCCTTACTCCTAACAGTACCATAAAGTTAACCCTAACTGAAACCGTATCTGTAACAATAACCATAACCGTAATGCTAATCATAACACAACCCCCAAAATAACACTTTTCTAAAACTAACACAAACTATATTCGTATTATTTAAAGTATTGCTCTCATATGATTCAAGGGTCTAAGGCATTATGAATAAAGTGAATGTATAAGTTACATGTATGGCACATGAGAGGCTACTGACAGTCTGTTAATATGCTCCGACGCCTACAGAGACCTCTGTGGAAGAATGGGTGAGTGAATTGATTCTGTACTGAAGTTGTATTAGAACTCTATGAATTCATGTGAGTCCAGTAAAAATGAAGTAACACATTCCGTGATAATGCTCTGACCCTGTGATTTTGAGATGTGATAGTATGGATGAATGTTTTACTTGATTGAGTGTGTGAGCGTGCGTGTGTGTGTGTGTGTATGTGTTTTGTGTCTGTGTATGTGGGTGCAGTTGTTGACAATATGTGTTGCAGGAGACACAGTACAAGACATGTGACTAATGTGAGACTATTTTGAATGCGATATACATTACCAGGTCTTTATCAAATCATATCAAACCCTAACCATAACCCTAATCCCAATCCTAAATGTAACAGTAACGTTCACCATAATAAAATCCCTAATCATAACCGAAACCCCTCAATAACCCTTTCCTAACACTATCCCTAACTGTAACCCTATCATTTCAGGGAGTGCTTTTATATGATTCATGGGTGCTAAACCATTATGTGTGAAAAAATGGAGTCTATGTGACATGTATTTCCCCATGTGAAGTTATCCATATACTGTTTAGTATGCAAAAACACCGAAAGAGTCCTCAGTGGGAGAATGGGTGAGTGTTTTGATTCTGTGTTTGATTGTACTTTACTTGTTTTGAGAGCTCCATCAATGTGTTTGAGTCCTGCAACACTGTGCAAGAATGATAAGACACTGGGAGAGTAAAGAGACACTTTGCGCGAATGCTGTCAATACATGAGTCTCCCTGGAATTTCACTGCTAGTGAGATTGCAGTACAAGTGTGTTAACACACTGTGCGATAAAGCTCTTACTCTGTGATTTTTTTTGGGACAATGCGGTTTAAGGTTTTGACTCAAATGTGTATGGTGAAAAAGTGTGTGTGTGTGTGTGTGTGTGTGTGTGTGTGTGTGTGTGTGTGTGTTGATTCTGTGCTTGAATGTACTGTCCTCGTTTTGAGAACTCTATCAATTAGTTTGAGTCCTGCAACACTGCTCACAAATGATAAGACAATACGAGAGTAAAGAGACACATTGTGTGATTTGTCATTCTCCTGGAATTTCACTGCTAGTGAGATTGCATGCAGTACAAGTGTAGTAACAAACTGCGCAATAGAGCACTGTCTCTGTGATTTTGTAATGTGACAGTGCTATTGAATGTTTTGACTCCAATGTGAATGGTGACAATGTGTAAGTTTTTGCAATACAAGATCTGTGACGAATGCAAGCCTAATTAGACTGTTTGCGAGATACCCTACTTCATCCTTACTCCTAACAGTACCATAAAGTTAACCCTAACTGAAACCGTATCTGTAACAATAACCATAACCGTAATGCTAATCATAACACAACCCCCAAAATAACACTTTTCTAATACTAACACAAACTATATTCGTATTATTTAAAGTATTGCTCTCATATGATTCAAGGGCCTAAGGCATTATGTATAAAGTGAATGTATAAGTTACATGTATGGCACATGAGAGGCTACTGACAGTCTGTTAATATGCTCCGACGCCTACAGAGACCTCTGTGGAAGAATGGGTGAGTGAATTGATTCTGTACTGAAGTTGTATTAGAACTCTATGAATTCATGTGAGTCCAGTAAAAATGAAGTAACACATTCCGTGATAATGCTCTGACCCTGTGATTTTGAGATGTGATAGTATGGATGAATGTTTTACTTGATATAGTGTGTGAGCGTGCGTGTGTGTGTGTGTGTATGTGTTTTGTGTCTGTGTATGTGGATGCGGTTGTTGACAATATGAGTTGCAGGAGACACAGTACAAGAAATGTGACTAATGTGAGACTATTTTGAATGCGATATACATTACCAGGTCTTTATCAAATCACATCAAACCCTAACCATAACCCTAATCCCAATCCTAAATGTAACAGTAACGTTCACCATAATAAAATCCCTAAACATAACCGAAAACCCCTCAATAACCCCTTCCTAACACTATCCCTAACTGTAACCCTATCATTTCAGGGAGTGCTTTTATATGATTCATGGGTGCTAAACCATTATGTGTGAAAAAATGGAGTCTATGTGACATGTATTTCCCATGTGAAGTTATCCATATACTGTCTAGTATGCAAAAACACCGAAAGAGTCCTCAGTGGGAGAATGGGTGAGTGTTTTGATTCTGTGTTTGATTGTACTTTACTTGTTTTGAGAGCTCCATCAATGTGTTTGAGTCCTGCAACACTGTGCAAGAATGATAAGACACTGGGAGAGTAAAGAGACACTTTGCGCGAATGCTGTCAGTACATGAGTCTCCTGGAATTTCACTGCTAGTGAGATTGCAGTACAAGTGTGTTAACACACTGTGCGATAAAGCTCTTACTCTGTGATTTTTTTGGGACAATGCGGTTTAAGGTTTTGACTCAAATGTGTATGGTGAAAAAGTGTATGGGTGTGTGTGTGTGTGTGTGTGTGTGTGTGTGTGTGTGTGTTTTGATTCTGTGCTTGAATGTACTGTCCTCGTTTTGAGAACTCTATCAATTAGTTTGAGTCCTGCAACACTGCTCACAAATGATAAGACAATGCGAGAGTAAAGAGACACTTTGTGTGATTTGTCATTCTCCTGGAATTTCACTGCTAGTGAGATTGCATGCAGTACAAGTGTAGTAACAAACTGCGCAATAGAGCACTGTCTCTGTGATTTTGTAATGTGACAGTGCTATTGAATGTTTTGACTCCAATGTGAATGGTGACAATGTGTAAGTTTATGCAATACAAGATCTGTGACGAATGCAAGCCTAATTAGACTGTTTGCGAGATACCCCTACTTCATCCTTACTCCTAACAGTACCATAAAGTTAACCCTAACTGAAACCGTATCTGTAACAATAACCATAACCGTAATGCTAATCATAACACAACCCCCAAAATAACACTTTTCTAATACTAACACAAACTATATTCGTATTATTTAAAGTATTGCTCTCATATGATTCAAGGGTCTAAGGCATTATGAATGAAGTGAATGTATAAGTTACATGTATGGCACATGAGAGGCTACTGACAGTCTGTTAATATGCTCCGACGCCTACAGAGACCTCTGTGGAAGAATGGGTGAGTGAATTGATTCTGTACTGAAGTTGTATTAGAACTCTATGAATTCATGTGAGTCCAGTAAAAATGAAGTAACACATTCCGTGATAATGCTCTGACCCTGTGATTTTGAGATGTGATAGTATGGATGAATGTTTTACTTGATATAGTGTGTGAGCGTGCGTGTGTGTGTGTGTGTGTGTATGTGTTTTGTGTCTGTGTATGTGGGTGCGGTTGTTGACAATATGTGTTGCAGGAGACACAGTACAAGAAATGTGACTAATGTGAGACTATTTTGAATGCGATATACATTACCAGGTCTTTATCAAATCACATCAAACCCTAACCATAACCCTAATCCCAATCCTAAATGTAACAGTAACGTTCACCATAATAAAATCCCTAATCATAACCGAAACCCCTCAATAACCCTTTCCTAACACTATCCCTAACTGTAACCCTATCATTTCAGGGAGTGCTTTTATATGATTCATGGGTGCTAAACCATTATGTGTGAAAAAATGGAGTCTATGTGACATGTATTTCCCATGTGAAGTTATCCATATACTGTTTAGTATGCAAAAACACCGAAAGAGTCCTCAGTGGGAGAATGGGTGAGTGTTTTGATTCTGTGTTTGATTGTACTTTACTTGTTTTGAGAGCTCCATCAATGTGTTTGAGTCCTGCAACACTGTGCAAGAATGATAAGACACTGGGAGAGTAAAGAGACACTTTGCGCGAATGCTGTCAGTACATGAGTCTCCTGGAATTTCACTGCTAGTGAGATTGCAGTACAAGTGTGTTAACACACTGTGCGATAAAGCTCTTACTCTGTGATTTTTTGGGGACAATGCGGTTTAAGGTTTTGACTCAAATGTGTATGGTGAAAAAGTGTGTGTGTGTGTGTGTGTGTGTGTGTGTGTGTGTGTGTGTGTGTTGATTCTGTGCTTGAATATACTGTCCTCGTTTTGAGAACTCTATCAATTAGTTTGAGTCCTGCAACACTGCTCACAAATGATAAGACAATACGAGAGTAAAGAGACACTTTGTGTGATTTGTCATTCTCCTGGAATTTCACTGCTAGTGAGATTGCATGCAGTACAAGTGTAGTAACAAACTGCGCAATAGAGCACTGTCTCTGTGATTTTGTAATGTGACAGTGCTATTGAATGTTTTGACTCCAATGTGAATGGTGACAATGTGTAAGTTTTTGCAATACAAGATCTGTGACGAATGCAAGCCTAATTAGACTGTTTATTAGATACCCTACTTCATCCTTACTCCTAACAGTACCATAAAGTTAACCCTAACTGAAACCGTATCTGTAACAATAACCATAACCGTAATGCTAATCATAACACAACCCCCAAAATAACACTTTTCTAATACTAACACAAACTATATTCGTATTATTTAAAGTATTGCTCTCATATGATTCAAGGGTCTAAGGCATTATGAATAAAGTGAATGTATAAGTTACATGTATGGCACATGAGAGGCTACTGACAGTCTGTTAATATGCTCCGACGCCTACAGAGACCTCTGTGGAAGAATGGGTGAGTGAATTGATTCTGTACGGAAGTTGTATTAGAACTCTATGAATTCATGTGAGTCCAGTAAAAATGAAGTAACACATTCCGTGATAATGCTCTGACCCTGTGATTTTGAGATGTGATAGTATGGATGAATGTTTTACTTGATTGAGTGTGTGAGCGTGCCTGTGTGTGTGTGTATGTGTTTTGTGTCTGTGTATGTGGATGCGGTTGTTGACAATATGTGTTGCAGGAGACACAGTACAAGAAATGTGACTAATGTGAGACTATTTTGAATGCGATATACATTACCAGGTCTTTATCAAATCACATCAAACCCTAACCATAACCCTAATCCCAATCCTAAATGTAACAGTAACGTTCACCATAAAAAAATCCCTAATCATAACCGAAACCCCTCAATAACCCTTTCCTAACACTATCCCTAACTGTAACCCTATCATTTCAGGGAGTGCTTTTATATGATTCATGGGTGCTAAACCATTATGTGTGAAAAAATGGAGTCTATGTGACATGTATTTCCCATGTGAAGTTATCCATATACTGTTTAGTATGCAAAAAACACCGAAAGAGTCCTCAGTGGGAGAATGGGTGAGTGTTTTGATTCTGTGTTTGATTGTACTTTACTTGTTTTGAGAGCTCCATCAATGTGTTTGAGTCCTGCAACACTGTGCAAGAATGATAAGACACTGGGAGAGTAAAGAGACACTTTGCGCGAATGCTGTCAGTACATGAGTCTCCTGGAATTTCACTGCTAGTGAGATTGCAGTACAAGTGTGTTAACACACTGTGCGATAAAGCTCTTACTCTGTGATTTTTTGGGGACAATGCGGTTTAAGGTTTTGACTCAAATGTGTATGGTGAAAAAGTGTGTGTGTGTGTGTGTGTGTGTGTGTGTGTGTGTGTGTGTGTGTGTGTGTGTGTGTGTTGATTCTGTGCTTGAATGTACTGTCCTCGTTTTGAGAACTCTATCAATTAGTTTGAGTCCTGCAACACTGCTCACAAATGATAAGACAATGCGAGAGTAAAGAGACACTTTGTGTGATTTGTCATTCTCCTGGAATTTCACTGCTAGTGAGATTGCATGCAGTACAAGTGTAGTAACAAACTGCGCAATAGAGCACTGTCTCTGTGATTTTGTAATGTGACAGTGCTATTGAATGTTTTGACTCCAATGTGAATGGTGACAATGTGTAAGTTTAGTGTTACAATACAAGGATATGCAATACAAGATCTGTGACGAATGCAAGCCTAATTAGACTGTTTGCGAGATACCCTACTTCATCCTTACTCCTAACAGTACCATGAAGTTAACCCTAACTGAAACCGTATCTGTAACAATAACCATAACCGTAATGCTAATCATAACACAACCCCCCCCAAAATAACACTTTTCTAATACTAACACAAACTATATTCGTAGTATTTAAAGTATTGCTCTCATATGATTCAAGGGTCTAAGGCATTATGAATGAAGTGAATGTATAAGTTACATGTATGGCACATGAGAGGCTACTGACAGTCTGTTAATATGCTCCGACGCCTACAGAGACCTCTGTGGAAGAATGGGTGAGTGAATTGATTCTGTACTGAAGTTGTATTAGAACTCTATGAATTCATGTGAGTCCAGTAAAAATGAAGTAACACATTGCGTGATAATGCTCTGACCCTGTGATTTTGAGATGTGATAGTATGGATGAATGTTTTACTTGATATAGTGTGTGAGAGTGCGTGTGTGTGTGTGTGTGTGTGTGTGTATGTGTTTTGTGTCTGTGTATGTGAGTGCGGTTGTTGACAATATGTGTTGCAGGAGACACAGTACAAGACATGTGACTAATGTGAGACTATTTTGAATGCGATATACATTACCAGGTCTTTATCAAATCACATCAAACCCTAACCATAACCCTAATCCCAATCCTAAATGTAACAGTAACGTTCACCATAAAAAAATCCCTAATCATAACCGAAACCCCTCAATAACCCTTTCCTAACACTATCCCTAACTGTAACCCTATCATTTCAGGGAGTGCTTTTATATGATTCATGGGTGCTAAACCATTATGTGTGAAAAAATGGAGTCTATGTGACATGTATTTCCCATGTGAAGTTATCCATATACTGTTTAGTATGCAAAAACACCGAAAGAGTCCTCAGTGGGAGAATGGGTGAGTGTTTTGATTCTGTGTTTGATTGTACTTTACTTGTTTTGAGAGCTCCATCAATGTGTTTGAGTCCTGCAACACTGTGCAAGAATGATAAGACACTGGGAGAGTAAAGAGACACTTTGCGCGAATGCTGTCAGTACATGAGTCTCCTGGAATTTCACTGGTAGTGAGATTGCAGTACAAGTGTGTTAACACACTGTGCGATAAAGCTCTTACTCTGTGATTTTTTTGGGAAAATGCGGTTTAAGGTTTTGACTCAAATGTGTATGGTGAAAAAGTGTGTGTGTTTGTGTGTGTGTGTGTGTGTGTGTGTGTGTGTGTGTGTGTGTTGATTCTGTGCTTGAATGTACTGTCCTCGTTTTGAGAACTCTATCAATTAGTTTGAGTCCTGCAACACTGCTCACAAATGATAAGACAATGCGAGAGTAAAGAGACACTTTGTGTGATTTGTCATTCTCCTGGAATTTCACTGCTAGTGAGATTGCATGCAGGACAAGTGTAGTAACAAACTGCGCAATAGAGCACTGTCTCTGTGATTTTGTAATGTGACAGTGCTATTGAATGTTTTGACTCCAATGTGAATGGTGACAATGTGTAAGTTTATGCAATACAAGATCTGTGACGAATGCAAGCCTAATTAGACTGTTTGCGAGATACCCTACTTCATCCTTACTCCTAACAGTACCATAAAGTTAACCCTAACTGAAACCGTATCTGTAACAATAACCATAACCGTAATGCTAATCATAACACAACCCCCAAAATAACACTTTTCTAATACTAACACAAACTATATTCGTATTATTTAAAGTATTGCTCTCATATGATTCAAGGGTCTAAGGCATTATGAATAAAGTGAATGTATAAGTTACATGTATGGCACATGAGAGGCTACTGACAGTCTGTTAATATGCTCCGACGCCTACAGAGACCTCTGTGGAAGAATGGGTGAGTGAATTGATTCTTTACGGAAGTTGTATTAGAACTCTATGAATTCATGTGAGTCCAGTAAAAATGAAGTAACACATTGCGTGATAATGCTCTGACCCTGTGATTTTGAGATGTGATAGTATGGATGAATGTTTTACTTGATTGAGTGTGTGAGCGTGCCTGTGTGTGAGTGTGTATGTGTTTTGTGTCTGTGTATGTGGATGCGGTTGTTGACAATATGTGTTGCAGGAGACACAGTACAAGAAATGTGACTAATGTGAGACTATTTTGAATGCGATATACATTACCAGGTCTTTATCAAATCACATCAAACCCTAACCATAACCCTAATCCCAATCCTAAATGTAACAGTAACGTTCACCATAATAAAATCCCTAATCATAACCGAAATCCCTCAATAACCCTTTCCTAACACTATCCCTAACTGTAACCCTATCATTTCAGGGAGTGCTTTTATATGATTCATGGGTGCTAAACCATTATGTGTGAAAAAATGGAGTCTATGTGACATGTATTTCCCATGTGAAGTTATCCATATACTGTTTAGTATGCAAAAACACCGAAAGAGTCCTCAGTGGGAGAATGGGTGAGTGTTTTGATTCTGTGTTTGATTGTACTTTACTTGTTTTGAGAGCTCCATCAATGTGTTTGAGTCCTGCAACACTGTGCAAGAATGATAAGACACTGGGAGAGTAAAGAGACACTTTGCGCGAATGCTGTCAGTACATGAGTCTCCTGGAATTTCACTGCTAGTGAGATTGCAGTACAAGTGTGTTAACACACTGTGCGATAAAGCTCTTACTCTGTGATTTTTTTGGGACAATGCGGTTTAAGGTTTTGACTCAAATGTGTATGGTGAAAAAGTGTGTGTGTGTGTGTGTGTGTGTGTGTGTGTGTGTGTGTGTGTGTGTGTTGATTCTGTGCTTGAATGTACTGTCCTCGTTTTGAGAACTCTATCAATTAGTTTGAGTCCTGCAACACTGCTCACAAATGATAAGACAATACGAGAGTAAAGAGACACTTTGTGTGATTTGTCATTCTCCTGGAATTTCACTGCTAGTGAGATTGCATGCAGTACAAGTGTAGTAACAAACTGCGCAATAGAGCACTGTCTCTGTGATTTTGTAATGTGACAGTGCTATTGAATGTTTTGACTCCAATGTGAATGGTGACAATGTGTAAGTTTTGGAGAAGAGTGCAATACAAGATCTGTGACGAATGCAAGCCTAATTAGACTGTTTGCGAGATACCCTACTTCATCCTTACTCCTAACAGTACCATGAAGTTAACCCTAACTGAAACCGTATCTGTAACAATAACCATAACCGTAATGCTAATCATAACACAACCCCCAAAATAACACTTTTCTAATACTAACACAAACTATATTCGTAGTATTTAAAGTATTGCTCTCATATGATTCAAGGGTCTAAGGCATTATGAATAAAGTGAATGTATAAGTTACATGTATGGCACATGAGAGGCTACTGACAGTCTGTTAATATGCTCCGACGCCTACAGAGACCTCTGTGGAAGAATGGGTGAGTGAATTGATTCTGTACGGAAGTTGTATTAGAACTCTATGAATTCATGTGAGTCCAGTAAAAATGAAGTAACACATTGCGTGATAATGCTCTGACCCTGTGATTTTGAGATGTGATAGTATGGATGAATGTTTTACTTGATTGAGTGTGTGAGCGTGCGTGTGTGTGTGTGTGTGTATATGTGTTTTGTGTCTGTGTATGTGGGTGCGGTTGTTGACAATATGTGTTGCAGGAGACACAGTACAAGAAATGTGACTAATGTGAGACTATTTTGAATGCGATATACATTACCAGGTCTTTATCAAATCACATCAAACCCTAACCATAACCCTAATCCCAATCCTAAATGTAACAGTAACGTTCACCATAATAAAATCCCTAATCATAACCGAAACCCCTCAATAACCCTTTCCTAACACTATCCCTAACTGTAACCCTATCATTTCAGGGAGTGCTTTTATATGATTCATGGGTGCTAAACCATTATGTGTGAAAAAATGGAGTCTATGTGACATGTATTTCCCATGTGAAGTTATCCATATACTGTTTAGTATGCAAAAACACAGAAAGAGTCCTCAGTGGGAGAATGGGTGAGTGTTTTGATTCTGTGTTTGATTGTACTTTACTTGTTTTGAGAGCTCCATCAATGTGTTTGAGTAATGCAACATTGTGCAAGAATGATAAGACACTGGGAGAGTAAAGAGACACTTTGCGCGAATGCTGTCAGTACATGAGTCTCCTGGAATTTCACTGCTAGTGAGATTGCAGTACAAGTGTGTTAACACACTGTGCGATAAAGCTCTTACTCTGTGATTTTTTTGGGAAAATGTGGTTTAAGGTTTTGACTCAAATGTGTATGGTGAAAAATGTGTGTGTTGTGTGTGTGTGTGTGTGTGTGTGTGTGTGTGTGTGTGTGTTGATTCTGTGCTTGAATGTACTGTCCTCGTTTTGAGAACTCTATCAATTAGTTTGAGTCCTGCAACACTGCTCACAAATGATAAGACAATGCGAGAGTAAAGAGACACTTTGTGTGATTTGTCATTCTCCTGGAATTTCACTGCTAGTGAGATTGCATGCAGGACAAGTGTAGTAACAAACTGCGCAATAGAGCACTGTCTCTGTGATTTTGTAATGTGACAGTGCTATTGAATGTTTTGACTCCAATGTGAATGGTGACAATGTGTAAGTTTTTGCAATACAAGATCTGTGACGAATGCAAGCCTAATTAGACTGTTTGTGAGATACCCTACTTCATCCTTACTCCTAACAGTACCATAAAGTTAACCCTAACTGAAACCGTATCTGTAACAATAACCATAACCGTAATGCTAATCATAACACAACCCCCCAAAATAACACTTTTCTAATACTAACACAAACTATATTCGTATTATTTAAAGTATTGCTCTCATATGATTCAAGGGTCTAAGGCATTATGAATAAAGTGAATGTATAAGTTACATGTATGGCACATGAGAGGCTACTGACAGTCTGTTAATATGCTCCGACGCCTACAGAGACCTCTGTGGAAGAATGGGTGAGTGAATTGATTCTTTACGGAAGTTGTATTAGAACTCTATGAATTCATGTGAGTCCAGTAAAAATGAAGTAACACATTGCGTGATAATGCTCTGACCCTGTGATTTTGAGATGTGATAGTATGGATGAATGTTTTACTTGATTGAGTGTGTGAGCGTGCCTGTGTGTGAGTGTGTATGTGTTTTGTGTCTGTGTATGTGGGTGCGGTTGTTGACAATATGTGTTGCAGGAGACACAGTACAAGAAATGTGACTAATGTGAGACTATTTTGAATGCGATATACATTACCAGGTCTTTATCAAATCACATCAAACCCTAACCATAACCCTAATCCCAATCCTAAATGTAACAGTAACGTTCACCATAAAAAAATCCCTAATCATAACCGAAACCCCTCAATAACTTTTTCCTAACACTATCCCTAACTGTAACCCTATCATTTCAGGGAGTGCTTTTATATGATTCATGGGTGCTAAACCATTATGTGTGAAAAAATGGAGTCTATGTGACATGTATTTCCCATGTGAAGTTATCCATATACTGTTTAGTATGCAAAAACACCGAAAGAGTCCTCAGTGGGAGAATGGGTGAGTGTTTTGATTCTGTGTTTGATTGTACTTTACTTGTTTTGAGAGCTCCATCAATGTGTTTGAGTCCTGCAACACTGTGCAAGAATGATAAGACACTGGGAGAGTAAAGAGACACTTTGCGCGAATGCTGTCAGTACATGAGTCTCCTGGAATTTCACTGCTAGTGAGATTGCAGTACAAGTGTGTTAACACACTGTGCGATAAAGCTCTTACTCTGTGATTTTTTTGGGACAATGCGGTTTAAGGTTTTGACTCAAATGTGTATGGTGAAAAAGTGTGTGTGTGTGTGTGTGTGTGTGTGTGTGTGTGTGTGTGTGTGTGTTTTGATTCTGTGCTTGAATGTACTGTCCTCGTTTTGAGAACTCTATCAATTAGTTTGAGTCCTGCAACACTGCTCACAAATGATAAGACAATACGAGAGTAAAGAGACACTTTGTGTGATTTGTCATTCTCCTGGAATTTCACTGCTAGTGAGATTGCATGCAGTACAAGTGTAGTAACAAACTGCGCAATAGAGCACTGTCTCTGTGATTTTGTAATGTGACAGTGCTATTGAATGTTTTGACTCCAATGTGAATGGTGACAATGTGTAAGTTTATGCAATACAAGATCTGTGACGAATGCAAGCCTAATTAGACTGTTTGCGAGATACCCTACTTCATCCTTACTCCTAACAGTACCATAAAGTTAACCCTAACTGAAACCGTATCTGTAACAATAACCATAACCGTAATGCTAATCATAACACAACCCCCAAAATAACACTTTTCTAATACTAACACAAACTATATTCGTATTATTTAAAGTATTGCTCTCATATGATTCAAGGGTCTAAGGCATTATGAATGAAGTGAATGTATAAGTTACATGTATGGCACATGAGAGGCTACTGACAGTCTGTTAATATGCTCCGACGCCTACAGAGACCTCCGTGGAAGAATGGGTGAGTGAATTGATTCTGTACTGAAGTTGTATTAGAACTCTATGAATTCATGTGAGTCCAGTAAAAATGAAGTAACACATTGCGTGATAATGCTCTGACCCTGTGATTTTGAGATGTGATAGTATGGATGAATGTTTTACTTGATATAGTGTGAGTGGTGTGAGTGTGTGTGTGTGTGTGTGTATGTGTTTTGTGTCTGTGTATGTGAGTGCGGTTGTTGACAATATGTGTTGCAGGAGACACAGTACAAGAAATGTGACTAATGTGAGACTATTTTGAATGCGATATACATTACCAGGTCTTTATCAAATCACATCAAACCCTAACCATAACCCTAATCCCAATCCTAAATGTAACAGTAACGTTCACCATAATAAAATCCCTAATCATAACCGAAACCCCTCAATAACCCTTTCCTAACACTATCCCTAACTGTAACCCTATCATTTCAGGGAGTGCTTTTATATGATTCATGGGTGCTAAACCATTATGTGTGAAAAAATGGAGTCTATGTGACATGTATTTCCCATGTGAAGTTATCCATATACTGTTTAGTATGCAAAAACACCGAAAGAGTCCTCAGTGGGAGAATGGGTGAGTGTTTTGATTCTGTGTTTGATTGTACTTTACTTGTTTTGAGAGCTCCATCAATGTGTTTGAGTCCTGCAACACTGTGCAAGAATGATAAGACACTGGGAGAGTAAAGAGACACTTTGCGCGAATGCTGTCAGTACATGAGTCTCCTGGAATTTCACTGGTAGTGAGATTGCAGTACAAGTGTGTTAACACACTGTGCGATAAAGCTCTTACTCTGTGATTTTTTGGGGACAATGCGGTTTAAGGTTTTGACTCAAATGTGTATGGTGAAAAAGTGTGTGTGTGTGTGTGTGTGTGTGTGTGTGTGTGTGTGTGTGTGTGTGTGTGTTTGATTCTGTGCTTGAATGTACTGTCCTCGTTTTGAGAACTCTATCAATTAGTTTGAGTCCTGCAACACTGCTCACAAATGATAAGACAATACGAGAGTAAAGAGACACTTTGTGTGATTTGTCATTCTCCTGGAATTTCACTGCTAGTGAGATTGCATGCAGGACAAGTGTAGTAACAAACTGCGCAATAGAGCACTGTCTCTGTGATTTTGTAATGTGACAGTGCTTTTGAATGTTTTGACTCCAATGTGAATGGTGACAATGTGTAAGTTTATGCAATACAAGATCTGTGACGAATGCAAGCCTAATTAGACTGTTTGCGAGATACCGTACTACATCCTTACTCCTAACAGTACCATAAAGTTAACCCTAACTGAAACCGTATCTATAACAATAACCATAACCGTAATGCTAATCATAACACAACCCCCAAAATAACACTTTTCTAATACTAACACAAACTATATTCGTATTATTTAAAGTATTGCTCTCATATGATTCAAGGGTCTAAGGCATTATGAATGAAGTGAATGTATAAGTTACATGTATGGCACATGAGAGGCTACTGACAGTCTGTTAATATGCTCCGACGCCTACAGAGACCTCTGTGGAAGAATGGGTGAGTGAATTGATTCTGTACTGAAGTTGTATTAGAACTCTATGAATTCATGTGAGTCCAGTAAAAATGAAGTAACACATTCCGTGATAATGCTCTGACCCTGTGATTTTGAGATGTGATAGTATGGATGAATGTTTTACTTGATTGAGTGTGTGAGCGTGCGTGTGTGTGTGTGTGTGTGTGTATGTGTTTTGTGTCTGTGTATGTGGGTGCGGTTGTTGACAATATGTGTTGCAGGAGACACAGTACAAGAAATGTGACTAATGTGAGACTATTTTGAATGCGATATACATTACCAGGTCTTTATCAAATCACATCAAACCCTAACCATAACCCTAATCCCAATCCTAAATGTAACAGTAACGTTCACCATAAATAAAATCCCTAATCATAACCGAAACCCTCAATAACCCTTTCCTAACACTATCCCTAACTGTAACCCTATCATTTCAGGGAGTGCTTTTATATGATTCATGGGTGCTAAACCATTATGTGTGAAAAAATGGAGTCTATGTGACATGTATTTCCCATGTGAAGTTATCCATATACTGTTTAGTATGCAAAAACACCGAAAGAGTCCTCAGTGGGAGAATGGGTGAGTGTTTTGATTCTGTGTTTGATTGTACTTTACTTGTTTTGAGAGCTCCATCAATGTGTTTGAGTCCTGCAACACTGTGCAAGAATGATAAGACACTGGGAGAGTAAAGAGACACTTTGCGCGAATGCTGTCAGTACATGAGTCTCCTGGAATTTCACTGGTAGTGAGATTGCAGTACAAGTGTGTTAACACACTGTGCGATAAAGCTCTTACTCTGTGATTTTTTTGGGAAAATGCGGTTTAAGGTTTTGACTCAAATGTGTATGGTGAAAAAGTGTGTGTGTGTGTGTGTGTGTGTGTGTGTGTGTGTGTGTGTGTGTGTGTGTTGATTCTGTGCTTGAATGTACTGTCCTCGTTTTGAGAACTCTATCAATTAGTTTGAGTCCTGCAACACTGCTCACAAATGATAAGACAATACGAGAGTAAAGAGACACTTTGTGTGATTTGTCATTCTCCTGGAATTTCACTGCTAGTGAGATTGCATGCAGTACAAGTGTAGTAACAAACTGCGCAATAGAGCACTGTCTCTGTGATTTTGTAATGTGACAGTGCTATTGAATGTTTTGACTCCAATGTGAATGGTGACAATGTGTAAGTTTTTGCAATACAAGATCTGTGACGAATGCAAGCCTAATTAGACTGTTTGCGAGATACCCTACTTCATCCTTACTCCTAACAGTACCATAAAGTTAACCCTAACTGAAACCGTATCTGTAACAATAACCATAACCGTAATGCTAATCATAACACAACCCCCAAAATAACACTTTTCTAATACTAACACAAACTATATTCGTATTATTTAAAGTATTGCTCTCATATGATTCAAGGGTCTAAGGCATTATGAATAAAGTGAATGTATAAGTTACATGTATGGCACATGAGAGGCTACTGACAGTCTGTTAATATGCTCCGACGCCTACAGAGACCTCTGTGGAAGAATGGGTGAGTGAATTGATTCTTTACGGAAGTTGTATTAGAACTCTATGAATTCATGTGAGTCCAGTAAAAATGAAGTAACACATTGCGTGATAATGCTCTGACCCTGTGATTTTGAGATGTGATAGTATGGATGAATGTTTTACTTGATTGAGTGTGTGAGCGTGCCTGTGTGTGAGTGTGTATGTGTTTTGTGTCTGTGTATGTGGATGCGGTTGTTGACAATATGTGTTGCAGGAGACACAGTACAAGAAATGTGACTAATGTGAGACTATTTTGAATGCGATATACATTACCAGGTCTTTATCAAATCACATCAAACCCTAACCATAACCCTAATCCCAATCCTAAATGTAACAGTAACGTTCACCATAATAAAATCCCTAATCATAACCGAAACCCCTCAATAACCCTTTCCTAACACTATCCCTAACTGTAACCCTATCATTTCAGGGAGTGCTTTTATATGATTCATGGGTGCTAAACCATTATGTGTGAAAAAATGGAGTCTATGTGACATGTATTTCCCATGTGAAGTTATCCATATACTGTTTAGTATGCAAAAACACCGAAAGAGTCCTCAGTGGGAGAATGGGTGAGTGTTTTGATTCTGTGTTTGATTGTACTTTACTTGTTTTGAGAGCTCCATCAATGTGTTTGAGTCCTGCAACACTGTGCAAGTATGATAAGACACTGGGAGAGTAAAGAGACACTTTGCGCGAATGCTGTCAGTACATGAGTCTCCTGGAATTTCACTGCTAGTGAGATTGCAGTACAAGTGTGTTAACACACTGTGCGATAAAGCTCTTACTCTGTGATTTTTTGGGGACAATGCGGTTTAAGGTTTTGACTCAAATGTGTATGGTGAAAAAGTGTGTGTGTGTGTGTGTGTGTGTGTGTGTGTGTGTGTGTGTGTGTGTGTGTGTTTTGATTCTGTGCTTGAATGTACTGTCCTCGTTTTGAGAACTCTATCAATTAGTTTGAGTCCTGCAACACTGCTCACAAATGATAAGACAATACGAGAGTAAAGAGACACTTTGTGTGATTTGTCATTCTCCTGGAATTTCACTGCTAGTGAGATTGCATGCAGTACAAGTGTAGTAACAAACTGCGCAATAGAGCACTGTCTCTGTGATTTTGTAATGTGACAGTGCTATTGAATGTTTTGACTCCAATGTGAATGGTGACAATGTGTAAGTTTTTGCAATACAAGATCTGTGACGAATGCAAGCCTAATTAGACTGTTTGCGAGATACCCTACTTCATCCTTACTCCTAACAGTACCATAAAGTTAACCCTAACTGAAACCGTATCTGTAACAATAACCATAACCGTAATGCTAATCATAACACAACCCCCCAAAATAACACTTTTCTAATACTAACACAAACTATATTCGTATTATTTAAAGTATTGCTCTCATATGATTCAAGGGTCTAAGGCATTATGAATAAAGTGAATGTATAAGTTACATGTATGGCACATGAGAGGCTACTGACAGTCTGTTAATATGCTCCGACGCCTACAGAGACCTCCGTGGAAGAATGGGTGAGTGAATTGATTCTGTACGGAAGTTGTATTAGAACTCTATGAATTCATGTGAGTCCAGTAAAAATGAAGTAACACATTGCGTGATAATGCTCTGACCCTGTGATTTTGAGATGTGATAGTATGGATGAATGTTTTACTTGATTGAGTGTGTGAGCGTGCGTGTGTGTGTGTGTGTATATGTGTTTTGTGTCTGTGTATGTGGGTGCGGTTGTTGACAATATGTGTTGCAGGAGACACAGTACAAGAAATGTGACTAATGTGAGACTATTTTGAATGCGATATACATTACCAGGTCTTTATCAAATCACATCAAACCCTAACCATAACCCTAATCCCAATCCTAAATGTAACAGTAACGTTCACCATAATAAAATCCCTAATCATAACCGAAACCCCTCAATAACCCTTTCCCTAACACTATCCCTAACTGTAACCCTATCATTTCAGGGAGTGCTTTTATATGATTCATGGGTGCTAAACCATTATGTGTGAAAAAATGGAGTCTATGTGACATGTATTTCCCATGTGAAGTTATCCATATACTGTTTAGTATGCAAAAACACAGAAAGAGTCCTCAGTGGGAGAATGGGTGAGTGTTTTGATTCTGTGTTTGATTGTACTTTACTTGTTTTGAGCGCTCCATCAATGTGTTTGAGTCCTGCAACACTGTGCAAGAATGATAAGACACTGGGAGAGTAAAGAGACACTTTGCGCGAATGCTGTCAGTACATGAGTCTCCTGGAATTTCACTGCTAGTGAGATTGCAGTACAAGTGTGTTAACACACTGTGCGATAAAGCTCTTACTCTGTGATTTTTTTGGGAAAATGCGGTTTAAGGTTTTGACTCAAATGTGTATGGTGAAAAAGTGTGTGTGTGTTTGTGTGTGTGTGTGTGTGTGTGTGTGTGTGTGTGTGTTGATTCTGTGCTTGAATGTACTGTCCTCGTTTTGAGAACTCTATCAATTAGTTTGAGTCCTGCAACACTGCTCACAAATGATAAGACAATACGAGAGTAAAGAGACACTTTGTGTGATTTGTCATTCTCCTGGAATTTCACTGCTAGTGAGATTGCATGCAGGACAAGTGTAGTAACAAACTGCGCAATAGAGCACTGTCTCTGTGATTTTGTAATGTGACAGTGCTTTTGAATGTTTTGACTCCAATGTGAATGGTGACAATGTGTAAGTTTTTGCAATACAAGATCTGTGACGAATGCAAGCCTAATTAGACTGTTTGCGAGATACCCTACTTCATCCTTACTCCTAACAGTACCATAAAGTTAACCCTAACTGAAACCGTATCTGTAACAATAACCATAACCGTAATGCTAATCATAACACAACCCCCAAAATAACACTTTTCTAATACTAACACAAACTATATTCGTATTATTTAAAGTATTGCTCTCATATGATTCAAGGGCCTAAGGCATTATGAATAAAGTGAATGTATAAGTTACATGTATGGCACATGAGAGGCTACTGACAGTCTGTTAATATGCTCCGACGCCTACAGAGACCTCCGTGGAAGAATGGGTGAGTGAATTGATTCTTTACGGAAGTTGTATTAGAACTCTATGAATTCATGTGAGTCCAGTAAAAATGAAGTAACACATTGCGTGATAATGCTCTGACCCTGTGATTTTGAGATGTGATAGTATGGATGAATGTTTTACTTGATTGAGTGTGTGAGCGTGCCTGTGTGTGAGTGTGTATGTGTTTTGTGTCTGTGTATGTGGATGCGGTTGTTGACAATATGTGTTGCAGGAGACACAGTACAAGAAATGTGACTAATGTGAGACTATTTTGAATGCGATATACATTACCAGGTCTTTATCAAATCACATCAAACCCTAACCATAACCCTAATCCCAATCCTAAATGTAACAGTAACGTTCACCATAATAAAATCCCTAATCATAACCGAAACCCCTCAATAACCCTTTCCTAACACTATCCCTAACTGTAACCCTATCATTTCAGGGAGTGCTTTTATATGATTCATGGGTGCTAAACCATTATGTGTGAAAAAATGGAGTCTATGTGACATGTATTTCCCATGTGAAGTTATCCATATACTGTTTAGTATGCAAAAACACCGAAAGAGTCCTCAGTGGGAGAATGGGTGAGTGTTTTGATTCTGTGTTTGATTGTACTTTACTTGTTTTGAGAGCTCCATCAATGTGTTTGAGTCCTGCAACACTGTGCAAGAATGATAAGACACTGGGAGAGTAAAGAGACACTTTGCGCGAATGCTGTCAGTACATGAGTCTCCTGGAATTTCACTGCTAGTGAGATTGCAGTACAAGTGTGTTAACACACTGTGCGATAAAGCTCTTACTCTGTGATTTTTTTGGGACAATGCGGTTTAAGGTTTTGACTCAAATGTGTATGGTGAAAAAGTGTGTGTGTGTGTGTGTGTGTGTGTGTGTGTGTGTGTGTGTGTGTGTTTGATTCTGTGCTTGAATGTACTGTCCTCGTTTTGAGAACTCTATCAATTAGTTTGAGTCCTGCAACACTGCTCACAAATGATAAGACAATACGAGAGTAAAGAGACACTTTGTGTGATTTGTCATTCTCCTGGAATTTCACTGCTAGTGAGATTGCATGCAGTACAAGTGTAGTAACAAACTGCGCAATAGAGCACTGTCTCTGTGATTTTGTAATGTGACAGTGCTATTGAATGTTTTGACTCCAATGTGAATGGTGACAATGTATAAGTTTTTGCAATACAAGATCTGTGACGAATGCAAGCCTAATTAGACTGTTTGCGAGATACCCTACTTCATCCTTACTCCTAACAGTACCATAAAGTTAACCCTAACTGAAACCGTATCTGTAACAATAACCATAACCGTAATGCTAATCATAACACAACCCCCAAAATAACACTTTTCTAATACTAACACAAACTATATTCGTAGTATTTAAAGTATTGCTCTCATATGATTCAAGGGTCTAAGGCATTATGAATAAAGTGAATGTATAAGTTACATGTATGGCACATGAGAGGCTACTGACAGTCTGTTAATATGCTCCGACGCCTACAGAGACCTCTGTGGAAGAATGGGTGAGTGAATTGATTCTTTACTGAAGTTGTATTAGAACTCTATGAATTCATGTGAGTCCAGTAAAAATGAAGTAACACATTCCGTGATAATGCTCTGACCCTGTGATTTTGAGATGTGATAGTATGGATGAATGTTTTACTTGATTGAGTGTGTGAGCGTGCCTGTGTGTGTGTGTGTATGTGTTTTGTGTCTGTGTATGTGGGTGCGGTTGTTGACAATATGTGTTGCAGGAGACACAGTACAAGAAATGTGACTAATGTGAGACTATTTTGAATGCGATATACATTACCAGGTCTTTATCAAATCACATCAAACCCTAACCATAACCCTAATCCCAATCCTAAATGTAACAGTAACGCTCACCATAAGAAAATCCCTAATCATAACCGAAACCCCTCAATAACCCTTTCCTAACACTATCCCTAACTGTAACCCTATCATTTCAGGGAGTGCTTTTATATGATTCATGGGTGCTAAACCATTATGTGTGAAAAAATGGAGTCTATGTGACATGTATTTCCCATGTGAAGTTATCCATATACTGTTTAGTATGCAAAAACACCGAAAGAGTCCTCAGTGGGAGAATGGGTGAGTGTTTTGATTCTGTGTTTGATTGTACTTTACTTGTTTTGAGAGCTCCATCAATGTGTTTGAGTCCTGCAACACTGTGCAAGAATGATAAGACACTGGGAGAGTAAAGAGACACTTTGCGCGAATGCTGTCAGTACATGAGTCTCCTGGAATTTCACTGCTAGTGAGATTGCAGTACAAGTGTGTTAACACACTGTGCGATAAAGCTCTTACTCTGTGATTTTTTTGGGAAAATGCGGTTTAAGGTTTTGACTCAAATGTGTATGGTGAAAAAGTGTGTGTGGGTGTGTGTGTGTGTGTGTGTGTGTGTGTGTGTGTGTGTGTGTTGATTCTGTGCTTGAATGTACTGTCCTCGTTTTGAGAACTCTATCAATTAGTTTGAGTCCTGCAACACTGCTCACAAATGATAAGACAATACGAGAGTAAAGAGACACTTTGTGTGATTTGTCATTCTCCTGGAATTTCACTGCTAGTGAGATTGCATGCAGGACAAGTGTAGTAACAAACTGCGCAATAGAGCACTGTCTCTGTGATTTTGTAATGTGACAGTGCTATTGAATGTTTTGACTCCAATGTGAATGGTGACAATGTGTAAGTTTTTGCAATACAAGATCTGTGACGAATGCAAGCCTAATTAGACTGTTTGCGAGATACCCTACTTCATCCTTACTCCTAACAGTACCATAAAGTTAACCCTAACTGAAACCGTATCTGTAACAATAACCATAACCGTAATGCTAATCATAACACAACCCCCAAAATAACACTTTTCTAATACTAACACAAACTATATTCGTATTATTTAAAGTATTGCTCTCATATGATTCAAGGGTCTAAGGCATTATGAATAAAGTGAATGTATAAGTTACATGTATGGCACATGAGAGGCTACTGACAGTCTGTTAATATGCTCCGACGCCTACAGAGACCTCTGTGGAAGAATGGGTGAGTGAATTGGTTCTTTACGGAAGTTGTATTAGAACTCTATGAATTCATGTGAGTCCAGTAAAAATGAAGTAACACATTGCGTGATAATGCTCTGACCCTGTGATTTTGAGATGTGATAGTATGGATGAATGTTTTACTTGATTGAGTGTGTGAGCGTGCCTGTGTGTGAGTGTGTATGTGTTTTGTGTCTGTGTATGTGGGTGCGGTTGTTGACAATATGTGTTGCAGGAGACACAGTACAAGAAATGTGACTAATGTGAGACTATTTTGAATGCGATATACATTACCAGGTCTTTATCAAATCACATCAAACCCTAACCATAACCCTAATCCCAATCCTAAATGTAACAGTAACGTTCACCATAAAAAAATCCCTAATCATAACCGAAACCCCTCAATAACCCTTTCCTAACACTATCCCTAACTGTAACCCTATCATTTCAGGGAGTGCTTTTATATGATTCATGGGTGCTAAACCATTATGTGTGAAAAAATGGAGTCTATGTGACATGTATTTCCCATGTGAAGTTATCCATATACTGTTTAGTATGCAAAAACACCGAAAGAGTCCTCAGTGGGAGAATGGGTGAGTGTTTTGATTCTGTGTTTGATTGTACTTTACTTGTTTTGAGAGCTCCATCAATGTGTTTGAGTCCTGCAACACTGTGCAAGAATGATAAGACACTGGGAGAGTAAAGAGACACTTTGCGCGAATGCTGTCAGTACATGAGTCTCCTGGAATTTCACTGCTAGTGAGATTGCAGTACAAGTGTGTTAACACACTGTGCGATAAAGCTCTTACTCTGTGATTTTTTTGGGGACAATGCGGTTTAAGGTTTTGACTCAAATGTGTATGGTGAAAAAGTGTGTGTGTGTGTGTGTGTGTGTGTGTGTGTGTGTGTGTGTGTGTGTTTTGATTCTGTGCTTGAATGTACTGTCCTCGTTTTGAGAACTCTATCAATTAGTTTGAGTCCTGCAACACTGCTCACAAATGATAAGACAATGCGAGAGTAAAGAGACACTTTGTGTGATTTGTCATTCTCCTGGAATTTCACTGCTAGTGAGATTGCATGCAGTACAAGTGTAGTAACAAACTGCGCAATAGAGCACTGTCTCTGTGATTTTGTAATGTGACAGTGCTATTGAATGTTTTGACTCCAATGTGAATGGTGACAATGTGTAAGTTTTTGCAATACAAGATCTGTGACGAATGCAAGCCTAATTAGACTGTTTGCGAGATACCCTACTTCATCCTTACTCCTAACAGTACCATAAAGTTAACCCTAACTGAAACCGTATCTGTAACAATAACCATAACCGTAATGCTAATCATAACACAACCCCCAAAATAACACTTTTCTAATACTAACACAAACTATATTCGTATTATTTAAAGTATTGCTCTCATATGATTCAAGGGTCTAAGGCATTATGAATAAAGTGAATGTATAAGTTACATGTATGGCACATGAGAGGCTACTGACAGTCTGTTAATATGCTCCGACGCCTACAGAGACCTCTGTGGAAGAATGGGTGAGTGAATTGATTCTTTACGGAAGTTGTATTAGAACTCTATGAATTCATGTGAGTCCAGTAAAAATGAAGTAACACATTGCGTGATAATGCTCTGACCCTGTGATTTTGAGATGTGATAGTATGGATGAATGTTTTACTTGATTGAGTGTGTGAGCGTGTCTGTGTGTGGTGTGTATGTGTTTTGTGTCTGTGTATGTGGATGCGGTTGTTGACAATATGTGTTGCAGGAGACACAGTACAAGAAATGTGACTAATGTGAGACTATTTTGAATGCGATATACATTACCAGGTCTTTATCAAATCACATCAAACCCTAACCATAACCCTAATCCCAATCCTAAATGTAACAGTAACGTTCACCATAATAAAATCCCTAATCATAACCGAAACCCCTCAATAACCCTTTCCTAACACTATCCCTAACTGTAACCCTATCATTTCAGGGAGTGCTTTTATATGATTCATGGGTGCTAAACCATTATGTGTGAAAAAATGGAGTCTATGTGACATGTATTTCCCATGTGAAGTTATCCATATACTGTTTAGTATGCAAAAACACCGAAAGAGTCCTCAGTGGGAGAATGGGTGAGTGTTTTGATTCTGTGTTTGATTGTACTTTACTTGTTTTGAGAGCTCCATCAATGTGTTTGAGTCCTGCAACACTGTGCAAGAATGATAAGACACTGGGAGAGTAAAGAGACACTTTGCGCGAATGCTGTCAGTACATGAGTCTCCTGGAATTTCACTGCTAGTGAGATTGCAGTACAAGTGTGTTAACACACTGTGCGATAAAGCTCTTACTCTGTGATTTTTTTTGGGAAAATGTGGTTTAAGGTTTTGACTCAAATGTGTATGGTGAAAAAGTGTGTGGTGGTGTGTGTGTGTGTGTGTGTGTGTGTGTGTGTGTGTGTGTGTGTGTTGATTCTGTGCTTGAATGTACTGTCCTCGTTTTGAGAACTCTATCAATTAGTTTGAGTCCTGCAACACTGCTCACAAATGATAAGACAATGCGAGAGTAAAGAGACACTTTGTGTGATTTGTCATTCTCCTGGAATTTCACTGCTAGTGAGATTGCATGCAGTACAAGTGTAGTAACAAACTGCGCAATAGAGCACTGTCTCTGTGATTTTGTAATGTGACAGTGCTATTGAATGTTTTGACTCCAAGGTGAATAGTGACAATGTGTAAGTTTATGCAATACAAGATCTGTGACGAATGCAAGCCTAATTAGACTGTTTGCGAGATACCCTACTTCATCCTTACTCCTAACAGTACCATAAAGTTAACCCTAACTGAAACCGTATCTGTAACAATAACCATAACCGTAATGCTAATCATAACACAACCCCCAAAATAACACTTTTCTAATACTAACACAAACTATATTCGTATTATTTAAAGTATTGCTCTCATATGATTCAAGGGTCTAAGGCATTATGAATAAAGTGAATGTATAAGTTACATTACATGTATGGCACATGAGAGGCTACTGACAGTCTGTTAATATGCTCAGACGCCTACAGAGACCTCTGTGGAAGAATGGGTGAGTGAATTGGTTCTGTACGGAAGTTGTATTAGAACTCTATGAATTCATGTGAGTCCAGTAAAAATGAAGTAACACATTGCGTGATAATGCTCTGACCCTGTGATTTTGAGATGTGATAGTATGGATGAATGTTTTACTTGATTGAGTGTGTGAGCGTGCCTGTGTGTGAGTGTGTATGTGTTTTGTGTCTGTGTATGTGGATGCGGTTGTTGACAATATGTGTTGCAGGAGACACAGTACAAGAAATGTGACTAATGTGAGACTATTTTGAATGCGATATACATTACCAGGTCTTTATCAAATCACATCAAACCCTAACCATAACCCTAATCCCAATCCTAAATGTAACAGTAACGTTCACCATAATAAAATCCCTAATCATAACCGAAACCCCTCAATAACCCTTTCCTAACACTATCCCTAACAGTAACCCTATCATTTCAGGGAGTGCTTTTATATGATTCATGGGTGCTAAACCATTATGTGTGAAAAAATGGAGTCTATGTGACATGTATTTCCCATGTGAAGTTATCCATATACTGTTTAGTATGCAAAAACACCGAAAGAGTCCTCAGTGGGAGAATGGGTGAGTGTTTTGATTCTGTGTTTGATTGTACTTTACTTGTTTTGAGAGCTCCATCAATGTGTTTGAGTCCTGCAACACTGTGCAAGAATGATAAGACACTGGGAGAGTAAAGAGACACTTTGCGCGAATGCTGTCAGTACATGAGTCTCCTGGAATTTCACTGCTAGTGAGATTGCAGTACAAGTGTGTTAACACACTGTGCGATAAAGCTCTTACTCTGTGATTTTTTTGGGGACAATGCGGTTTAAGGTTTTGACTCAAATGTGTATGGTGAAAAAGTGTGTGTGTGTGTGTGTGTGTGTGTGTGTGTGTGTGTGTGTGTGTTTTGATTCTGTGCTTGAATGTACTGTCCTCGTTTTGAGAACTCTATCAATTAGTTTGAGTCCTGCAACACTGCTCACAAATGATAAGACAATGCGAGAGTAAAGGGACACTTTGTGTGATTTGTCATTCTCCTGGAATTTCACTGCTAGTGAGATTGCATGCAGTACAAGTGTAGTAACAAACTGCGCAATAGAGCACTGTCTCTGTGATTTTGTAATGTGACAGTGCTATTGAATGTTTTGACTCCAATGTGAATGGTGACAATGTGTAAGTTTATGCAATACAAGATCTGTGACGAATGCAAGCCTAATTAGACTGTTTGCGAGATACCCTACTTCATCCTTACTCCTAACAGTACCATAAAGTTAACCCTAACTGAAACCGTATCTGTAACAATAACCATAACCGTAATGCTAATCATAACACAACCCCCAAAATAACACTTTTCTAATACTAACACAAACTATATTCGTATTATTTAAAGTATTGCTCTCATATGATTCAAGGGTCTAAGGCATTATGAATAAAGTGAATGTATAAGTTACATGTATGGCACATGAGAGGCTACTGACAGTCTGTTAATATGCTCCGACGCCTACAGAGACCTCTGTGGAAGAATGGGTGAGTGAATTGATTCTGTACTGAAGTTGTATTAGAACTCTATGAATTCATGTGAGTCCAGTAAAAATGAAGTAACACATTGCGTGATAATGCTCTGACCCTGTGATTTTGAGATGTGATAGTATGGATGAATGTTTTACTTGATTGAGTGTGTGAGCGTGGTGTGTGTGTGTGTGTGTATATGTGTTTTGTGTCTGTGTATGTGGGTGCGGTTGTTGACAATATGTGTTGCAGGAGACACAGTACAAGAAATGTGACTAATGTGAGACTATTTTGAATGCGATATACATTACCAGGTCTTTATCAAATCACATCAAACCCTAACCATAACCCTAATCCCAATCCTAAATGTAACAGTAACGTTCACCATAATAAAATCCCTAATCATAACCGAAACCCCTCAATAACCCTTTCCTAACACTATCCCTAACTGTAACCCTATCATTTCAGGGAGTGCTTTTATATGATTCATGGGTGCTAAACCATTATGTGTGAAAAAATGGAGTCTATGTGACATGTATTTCCCATGTGAAGTTATCCATATACTGTTTAGTATGCAAAAACACAGAAAGAGTCCTCAGTGGGAGAATGGGTGAGTGTTTTGATTCTGTGTTTGATTGTACTTTACTTGTTTTGAGAGCTCCATCAATGTGTTTGAGTCCTGCAACACTGTGCAAGAATGATAAGACACTGGGAGAGTAAAGAGACACTTTGCGCGAATGCTGTCAGTACATGAGTCTCCTGGAATTTCACTGCTAGTGAGATTGCAGTACAAGTGTGTTAACACACTGTGCGATAAAGCTCTTACTCTGTGATTTTTTTGGGAAAATGTGGTTTAAGGTTTTGACTCAAATGTGTATGGTGAAAAAGTGTGTGTGTGTTTGTGTGTGTGTGTGTGTGTGTGTGTGTGTGTGTGTTGATTCTGTGCTTGAATGTACTGTCCTCGTTTTGAGAACTCTATCAATTAGTTTGAGTCCTGCAACACTGCTCACAAATGATAAGACAATACGAGAGTAAAGAGACACTTTGTGTGATTTGTCATTCTCCTGGAATTTCACTGCTAGTGAGATTGCATGCAGTACAAGTGTAGTAACAAACTGCGCAATAGAGCACTGTCTCTGTGATTTTGTAATGTGACAGTGCTATTGAATGTTTTGACTCCAATGTGAATGGTGACAATGTGTAAGTTTTTGCAATACAAGATCTGTGACGAATGCAAGCCTAATTAGACTGTTTGCGAGATACCCTACTTCATCCTTACTCCTAACAGTACCATAAAGTTAACCCTAACTGAAACCGTATCTGTAACAATAACCATAACCGTAATGCTAATCATAACACAACCCCCAAAATAACACTTTTCTAATACTAACACAAACTATATTCGTATTATTTAAAGTATTGCTCTCATATGATTCAAGGGTCTAAGGCATTATGAATAAAGTGAATGTGTAAGTTACATGTATGGCACATGAGAGGCTACTGACAGTCTGTTAATATGCTCAGACGCCTACAGAGACCTCTGTGGAAGAATGGGTGAGTGAATTGATTCTGTACGGAAGTTGTATTAGAACTCTATGAATTCATGTGAGTCCAGTAAAAATGAAGTAACACATTGCGTGATAATGCTCTGACCCTGTGATTTTGAGATGTGATAGTATGGATGAATGTTTTACTTGATTGAGTGTGTGAGCGTGCCTGTGTGTGTGTGTGTATGTGTTTTGTGTCTGTGTATGTGGGTGCGGTTGTTGACAATATGTGTTGCAGGAGACACAGTACAAGAAATGTGACTAATGTGAGACTATTTTGAATGCGATATACATTACCAGGTCTTTATCAAATCACATCAAACCCTAACCATAACCCTAATCCCAATCCTAAATGTAACAGTAACGTTCACCATAATAAAATCCCTAATCATAACCGAAACCCCTCAATAACCCTTTCCTAACACTATCCCTAACTGTAACCCTATCATTTCAGGGAGTGCTTTTATATGATTCATGGGTGCTAAACCATTATGTGTGAAAAAATGGAGTCTATGTGACATGTATTTCCCATGTGAAGTTATCCATATACTGTTTAGTATGCAAAAACACCGAAAGAGTCCTCAGTGGGAGAATGGGTGAGTGTTTTGATTCTGTGTTTGATTGTACTTTACTTGTTTTGAGAGCTCCATCAATGTGTTTGAGTCCTGCAACACTGTGCAAGAATGATAAGACACTGGGAGAGTAAAGAGACACTTTGCGCGAATGCTGTCAGTACATGAGTCTCCTGGAATTTCACTGCTAGTGAGATTGCAGTACAAGTGTGTTAACACACTGTGCGATAAAGCTCTTACTCTGTGATTTTTTTGGGGACAATGCGGTTTAAGGTTTTGACTCAAATGTGTATGGTGAAAAAGTGTGTGTGTGTGTGTGTGTGTGTGTGTGTGTGTGTGTGTGTGTGTGTTTTGATTCTGTGCTTGAATGTACTGTCCTCGTTTTGAGAACTCTATCAATTAGTTTGAGTCCTGCAACACTGCTCACAAATGATAAGACAATGCGAGAGTAAAGGGACACTTTGTGTGATTTGTCATTCTCCTGGAATTTCACTGCTAGTGAGATTGCATGCAGTACAAGTGTAGTAACAAACTGCGCAATAGAGCACTGTCTCTGTGATTTTGTAATGTGACAGTGCTATTGAATGTTTTGACTCCAATGTGAATGGTGACAATGTGTAAGTTTTTGCAATACAAGATCTGTGACGAATGCAAGCCTAATTAGACTGTTTGCGAGATACCCTACTTCATCCTTACTCCTAACAGTACCATAAAGTTAACCCTAACTGAAACCGTATCTGTAACAATAACCATAACCGTAATGCTAATCATAACACAACCCCCAAAATAACACTTTTCTAATACTAACACAAACTATATTCGTATTATTTAAAGTATTGCTCTCATATGATTCAAGGGTCTAAGGCATTATGAATAAAGTGAATGTATAAGTTACATGTATGGCACATGAGAGGCTACTGACAGTCTGTTAATATGCTCCGACGCCTACAGAGACCTCTGTGGAAGAATGGGTGAGTGAATTGATTCTGTACGGAAGTTGTATTAGAACTCTATGAATTCATGTGAGTCCAGTAAAAATGAAGTAACACATTGCGTGATAATGCTCTGACCCTGTGATTTTGAGATGTGATAGTATGGATGAATGTTTTACTTGATTGAGTGTGTGAGCGTGCGTGTGTGTGTGTGTGTATGTGTTTTGTGTCTGTGTATGTGGGTGCGGTTGTTGACAATATGTGTTGCAGGAGACACAGTACAAGGAATGTGACTAATGTGAGACTATTTTGAATGCGATATACATTACCAGGTCTTTATCAAATCACATCAAACCCTAACCATAACCCTAATCCCAATCCTAAATGTAACAGTAATGTTCACCATAAAAAAATCCCTAATCATAACCGAAACCCCTCAATAACCCTTTCCTAACACTATCCCTAACTGTAACCCTATCATTTCAGGGAGTGCTTTTATATGATTCATGGGTGCTAAACCATTATGTGTGAAAAAATGGAGTCTATGTGACATGTATTTCCCATGTGAAGTTATCCATATACTGTTTAGTATGCAAAAACACCGAAAGAGTCCTCAGTGGGAGAATGGGTGAGTGTTTTGATTCTGTGTTTGATTGTACTTTACTTGTTTTGAGAGCTCCATCAATGTGTTTGAGTCCTGCAACACTGTGCAAGAATGGTAAGACACTGGGAGAGTAAAGAGACACTTTGCGCGAATGCTGTCAGTACATGAGTCTCCTGGAATTTCACTGCTAGTGAGATTGCAGTACAAGTGTGTTAACACACTGTGCGATAAAGCTCTTACTCTGTGATTTTTTTGGGAAAATGTGGTTTAAGGTTTTGACTCAAATGTGTATGGTGAAAAAGTGTGTGTGTGTGTGTGTGTGTGTGTGTGTGTGTGTGTGTGTGTGTGTGTGTGTTGATTCTGTGCTTGAATGTACTGTCCTCGTTTTGAGAACTCTATCAATTAGTTTGAGTCCTGCAACACTGCTCACAAATGATAAGACAATACGAGAGTAAAGAGACACTTTGTGTGATTTGTCATTCTCCTGGAATTTCACTGCTAGTGAGATTGCATGCAGGACAAGTGTAGTAACAAACTGCGCAATAGAGCACTGTCTCTGTGATTTTGTAATGTGACAGTGCTATTGAATGTTTTGACTCCAATGTGAATGGTGACAATGTGTAAGTTTATGCAATACAAGATCTGTGACGAATGCAAGCCTAATTAGACTGTTTGCGAGATACCCTACTTCATCCTTACTCCTAACAGTACCATAAAGTTAACCCTAACTGAAACCGTATCTGTAACAATAACCATAACCGTAATGCTAATCATAACACAACCCCCAAAATAACACTTTTCTAATACTAACACAAACTATATTCGTATTATTTAAAGTATTGCTCTCATATGATTCAAGGGTCTAAGGCATTATGAATAAAGTGAATGTATAAGTTACATGTATGGCACATGAGAGGCTACTGACAGTCTGTTAATATGCTCCGACGCCTACAGAGACCTCTGTGGAAGAATGGGTGAGTGAATTGATTCTGTACGGAAGTTGTATTAGAACTCTATGAATTCATGTGAGTCCAGTAAAAATGAAGTAACACATTGCGTGATAATGCTCTGACCCTGTGATTTTGAGATGTGATAGTATGGATGAATGTTTTACTTGATTGAGTGTGTGAGCGTGCCTGTGTGTGTGTGTGTATGTGTTTTGTGTCTGTGTATGTGGATGCGGTTGTTGACAATATGTGTTGCAGGAGACACAGTACAAGAAATGTGACTAATGTGAGACTATTTTGAATGCGATATACATTACCAGGTCTTTATCAAATCACATCAAACCCTAACCATAACCCTAATCCCAATCCTAAATGTAACAGTAACGTTCACCATAATAAAATCCCTAATCATAACCGAAACCCCTCAATAACCCTTTCCTAACACTATCCCTAACTGTAACCCTATCATTTCAGGGAGTGCTTTTATATGATTCATGGGTGCTAAACCATTATGTGTGAAAAAATGGAGTCTATGTGACATGTATTTCCCATGTGAAGTTATCCATATACTGTTTAGTATGCAAAAACACCGAAAGAGTCCTCAGTGGGAGAATGGGTGAGTGTTTTGATTCTGTGTTTGATTGTACTTTACTTGTTTTGAGAGCTCCATCAATGTGTTTGAGTCCTGCAACACTGTGCAAGAATGATAAGACACTGGGAGAGTAAAGAGACACTTTGCGCGAATGCTGTCAGTACATGAGTCTCCTGGAATTTCACTGCTAGGGAGATTGCAGTACAAGTGTGTTAACACACTGTGCGATAAAGCTCTTACTCTGTGATTTTTTTGGGAAAATGTGGTTTAAGGTTTTGACTCAAATGTGTATGGTGAAAAAGTGTGTGTGTGTGTGTGTGTGTGTGTGTGTGTGTGTGTGTGTGTGTGTGTGTGTGTGTTGATTCTGTGCTTGAATGTACTGTCCTCGTTTTGAGAACTCTATCAATTAGTTTGAGTCCTGCAACACTGCTCACAAATGATAAGACAATGCGAGAGTAAAGAGACACTTTGTGTGATTTGTCATTCTCCTGGAATTTCACTGCTAGTGAGATTGCATGCAGTACAAGTGTAGTAACAAACTGCGCAATAGAGCACTGTCTCTGTGATTTTGTAATGTGACAGTGCTATTGAATGTTTTGACTCCAATGTGAATGGTGACAATGTGTAAGTTTATGCAATACAAGATCTGTGACGAATGCAAGCCTAATTAGACTGTTTGCGAGATACCCTACTTCATCCTTACTCCTAACAGTACCATAAAGTTAACCCTAACTGAAACCGTATCTGTAACAATAACCATAACCGTAATGCTAATCATAACACAACCCCCAAAATAACACTTTTCTAA
The DNA here is from genome assembly GCA_030556225.1 of Cricetiscus sungorus. Classification (NCBI taxonomy): domain Eukaryota; kingdom Metazoa; phylum Chordata; class Mammalia; order Rodentia; family Cricetidae; genus Cricetiscus; species Cricetiscus sungorus. The sequence continues at coordinate 75,840 of JANBXA010000642.1, forward strand.
TACTAACACAAACTATATTCGTATTATTTAAAGTATTGCTCTCATATGATTCAAGGGTCTAAGGCATTATGAATGAAGTGAATGTATAAGTTACATGTATGGCACATGAGAGGCTACTGACAGTCTGTTAATATGCTCCGACGCCTACAGAGACCTCTGTGGAAGAATGGGTGAGTGAATTGATTCTGTACGGAAGTTGTATTAGAACTCTATGAATTCATGTGAGTCCAGTAAAAATGAAGTAACACATTGCGTGATAATGCTCTGACCCTGTGATTTTGAGATGTGATAGTATGGATGAATGTTTTACTTGATTGAGTGTGTGAGCGTGCCTGTGTGTGTGTGTGTATGTGTTTTGTGTCTGTGTATGTGGGTGCGGTTGTTGACAATATGTGTTGCAGGAGACACAGTACAAGAAATGTGACTAATGTGAGACTATTTTGAATGCGATATACATTACCAGGTCTTTATCAAATCACATCAAACCCTAACCATAACCCTAATCCCAATCCTAAATGTAACAGTAATGTTCACCATAATAAAATCCCTAATCATAACCGAAACCCCTCAATAACCCTTTCCAAACACTATCCCTAACTGTAACCCTATCATTTCAGGGAGTGCTTTTATATGATTCATGGGTGCTAAACCATTATGTGTGAAAAAATGGAGTCTATGTGACATGTATTTCCCATGTGAAGTTATCCATATACTGTTTAGTATGCAAAAACACCGAAAGAGTCCTCAGTGGGAGAATGGGTGAGTGTTTTGATTCTGTGTTTGATTGTACTTTACTTGTTTTGAGAGCTCCATCAATGTGTTTGAGTCCTGCAACACTGTGCAAGAATGATAAGACACTGGGAGAGTAAAGAGACACTTTGCGCGAATGCTGTCAGTACATGAGTCTCCTGGAATTTCACTGCTAGTGAGATTGCAGTACAAGTGTGTTAACACACTGTGCGATAAAGCTCTTACTCTGTGATTTTTTGGGGACAATGCGGTTTAAGGTTTTGACTCAAATGTGTATGGTGAAAAAGTGTGTGTGTGTGTGTGTGTGTGTGTGTGTGTGTGTGTTTTGATTCTGTGCTTGAATGTACTGTCCTCGTTTTGAGAACTCTATCAATTAGTTTGAGTCCTGCAACACTGCTCACAAATGATAAGACAATACGAGAGTAAAGAGACACTTTGTGTGATTTGTCATTCTCCTGGAATTTCACTGCTAGTGAGATTGCATGCAGTACAAGTGTAGTAACAAACTGCGCAATAGAGCACTGTCTCTGTGATTTTGTAATGTGACAGTGCTATTGAATGTTTTGACTCCAATGTGAATGGTGACAATGTGTAAGTTTATGCAATACAAGATCTGTGACGAATGCAAGCCTAATTAGACAGTTTGCGAGATACCCTACTTCATCCTTACTCCTAACAGTACCATAAAGTTAACCCTAACTGAAACCGTATCTGTAACAATAACCATAACCGTAATGCTAATCATAACACAACCCCCAAAATAACACTTTTCTAATACTAACACAAACTATATTCGTATTATTTAAAGTATTGCTCTCATATGATTCAAGGGTCTAAGGCATTATGAATGAAGTGAATGTATAAGTTACATGTATGGCACATGAGAGGCTACTGACAGTCTGTTAATATGCTCCGACGCCTACAGAGACCTCTGTGGAAGAATGGGTGAGTGAATTGATTCTGTACGGAAGTTGTATTAGAACTCTATGAATTCATGTGAGTCCAGTAAAAATGAAGTAACACATTGCGTGATAATGCTCTGACCCTGTGATTTTGAGATGTGATAGTATGGATAAATGTTTTACTTGATTGACTGTGTGAGCGTGCGTGTGTGTGTGTGTGTGTGTGTGTGTATGTGTTTTGTGTCTGTGTATGTGAGTGCGGTTGTTGACAATATGTGTTGCAGGAGACACAGTACAAGAAATGTGACTAATGTGAGACTATTTTGAATGCGATATACATTACCAGGTCTTTATCAAATCACATCAAACCCTAACCATAACCCTAATCCCAATCCTAAATGTAACAGTAACGCTCACCATAATAAAATCCCTAATCATAACCGAAACCCCTCAATAACCCTTTCCTAACACTATCCCTAACTGTAACCCTATCATTTCAGGGAGTGCTTTTATATGATTCATGGGTGCTAAACCATTATGTGTGAAAAAATGGAGTCTATGTGACATGTATTTCCCATGTGAAGTTATCCATATACTGTTTAATATGCAAAAACACCGAAAGAGTCCTCAGTGGGAGAATGGGTGAGTGTTTTGATTCTGTGTTTGATTGTACTTTACTTGTTTTGAGAGCTCCATCAATGTGTTTGAGTCCTGCAACACTGTGCAAGAATGATAAGACACTGGGAGAGTAAAGAGACACTTTGCGCGAATGCTGTCAGTACATGAGTCTACTGGAATTTCACTGCTAGTGAGATTGCAGTACAAGTGTGTTAACACACTGTGCGATAAAGCTCTTACTCTGTGATTTTTTTGGGAAAATGTGGTTTAAGGTTTTGACTCAAATGTGTATGGTGAAAAAGTGTGTGTGTGTGTGTGTGTGTGTGTGTGTGTGTGTGTGTGTGTTGATTCTGTGCTTGAATGTACTGTCCTCGTTTTGAGAACTCTATCAATTAGTTTGAGTCCTGCAACACTGCTCACAAATGATAAGACAATACGAGAGTAAAGAGACACTTTGTGTGATTTGTCATTCTCCTGGAATTTCACTGCTAGTGAGATTGCATGCAGTACAAGTGTAGTAACAAACTGCGCAATAGAGCACTGTCTCTGTGATTTTGTAATGTGACAGTGCTATTGAATGTTTAGACTCCAATGTGAATGGTGAAAATGTGTAAGTTTTTGCAATACAAGATCTGTGACGAATGCAAGCCTAATTAGACTGTTTGCGAGATACCCTACTTCATCCTTACTCCTAACAGTACCATAAAGTTAACCCTAACTGAAACCGTATCTGTAACAATAACCATAACCGTAATGCTAATCATAACACAACCCCCAAAATAACACTTTTCTAATACTAACACAAACTATATTCGTATTATTTAAAGTATTGCTCTCATATGATTCAAGGGTCTAAGGCATTATGAATAAAGTGAATGTATAAGTTACATGTATGGCACATGAGAGGCTACTGACAGTCTGTTAATATGCTCAGACGCCTACAGACCTCTGTGGAAGAATGGGTGAGTGAATTGATTCTGTACTGAAGTTGTATTAGAACTCTATGAATTCATGTGAGTCCAGTAAAAATGAAGTAACACATTCCGTGATAATGCTCTGACCCTGTGATTTTGAGATGTGATAGTATGGATGAATGTTTTACTTGATTGAGTGTGTGAGCGTGCGTGTGTGTGTGTGTGTGTATGTGTTTTGTGTCTGTGTATGTGGGTGCGGTTGTTGACAATATGTGTTGCAGGAGACACAGTACAAGACATGTGACTAATGTGAGACTATTTTGAATGCGATATACATTACCAGGTCTTTATCAAATCACATCAAACCCTAACCATAACCCTAATCCCAATCCTAAATGTAACAGTAACGTTCACCATAATAAAATCCCTAATCATAACCGAAACCCCTCAATAACCCTTTCCTAACACTATCCCTAACTGTAACCCTATCATTTCAGGGAGTGCTTTTATATGATTCATGGGTGCTAAACCATTATGTGTGAAAAAATGGAGTCTATGTGACATGTATTTGCCATGTGAAGTTTTCCATATACTGTTTAGTATGCAAAAACACCAAAAGAGTCCTCAGTGGGAGAATGGGTGAGTGTTTTGATTCTGTGTTTGATTGTTCTTTACTTGTTTTGAGAGCTCCATCAATGTGTTTGAGTCCTGCAACACTGTGCAAGAATGATAAGACACTGGGAGAGTAAAGAGACACTTTGCGCGAATGCTGTCAGTACATGAGTCTCCTGGAATTTCACTGCTAGTGAGATTGCAGTACAAGTGTGTTAACACACTGTGCGATAAAGCTCTTACTCTGTGATTTTTTTGGGGACAATGCGGTTTAAGGTTTTGACTCAAATGTGTATGGTGAAAAAGTGTGTGTGTGTGTGTGTGTGTGTGTGTGTGTGTTGATTCTGTGCTTGAATGTACTGTCCTCGTTTTGAGAACTCTATCAATTAGTTTGAGTCCTGCAACACTGCTCACAAATGATAAGACAATGCGAGAGTAAAGAGACACTTTGTGTGATTTGTCATTCTCCTGGAATTTCACTGCTAGTGAGATTGCATGCAGTACAAGTGTAGTAACAAACTGCGCAATAGAGCACTGTCTCTGTGATTTTGTAATGTGACAGTGCTATTGAATGTTTAGACTCCAATGTGAATGGTGACAATGTGTAAGTTTTTGCAATACAAGATCTGTGAGGAATGCAAGCCTAATTAGACTGTTTGCGAGATACCCTACTTCATCCTTACTCCTAACAGTACCATAAAGTTAACCCTAACTGAAACCGTATCTGTAACAATAACCATAACCGTAATGCTAATCATAACACAACCCCCAAAATAACACTTTTCTAATACTAACACAAACTATATTCGTATTATTTAAAGTATTGCTCTCATATGATTCAAGGGTCTAAGGCATTATGAATAAAGTGAATGTATAAGTTACATGTATGGCACATGAGTGGCTACTGACAGTCTGTTAATATGCTCAGACGCCTACAGTGACCTCTGTGGAAGAATGGGTGAGTGAATTGTTTCTGTACGGAAGTTGTATTAGAACTCTATGAATTCATGTGAGTCCAGTAAAAATGAAGTAACACATTCCGTGATAATGCTCTGACCCTGTGATTTTGAGATGTGATAGTATGGATGAATGTTTTACTTGATTGAGTGTGTGAGCGTGCGTGTGTGTGTGTGTATGTGTTTTGTGTCTGTGTATGTGGGTGCGGTTGTTGACAATATGTGTTGCAGGAGACACAGTACAAGAAATGTGACTAATGTGAGACTATTTTGAATGCGATATACATTACCAGGTCTTTATCAAATCACATCAAACCCTAACCATAACCCTAATCCCAATCCTAAATGTAACAGTAACGTTCACCATAATAAAATCCCTAATCATAACCGAAACCCCTCAATAACCCTTTCCTAACACTATCCCTAACTGTAACCCTATCATTTCAGGGAGTGCTTTTATATGATTCATGGGTGCTAAACCATTATGTGTGAAAAAATGGAGTCTATGTGGCATGTATTTCCCATGTGAAGTTATCCATATACTGTTTAGTATGCAAAAACACCGAAAGAGTCCTCAGTGGGAGAATGGGTGAGTGTTTTGATTCTGTGTTTGATTGTACTTTACTTGTTTTGAGAGCTCCATCAATGTGTTTGAGTCCTGCAACACTGTGCAAGAATGATAAGACACTGGGAGAGTAAAGAGACACTTTGCGCGAATGCTGTCAGTACATGAGTCTCCTGGAATTTCACTGCTAGTGAGATTGCAGTACAAGTGTGTTAACACACTGTGCGATAAAGCTCTTACTCTGTGATTTTTTTGGGACAATGCGGTTTAAGGTTTTGACTCAAATGTGTATGGTGAAAAAGTGTGTGTGTGTGTGTGTTTGTGTGTGTGTGTGTGTGTGTGTGTGTATGTGTGTTGATTCTGTGCTTGAATGTACTGTCCTCGTTTTGAGAACTCTATCAATTAGTTTGAGTCCTGCAACACTGCTCACAAATGATAAGACAATGCGAGAGTAAAGAGACACTTTGTGTGATTTGTCATTCTCCTGGAATTTCACTGCTAGTGAGATATCATGCAGTACAAGTGTAGTAACAAACTGCGCAATAGAGCACTCCTACTCTTTGTCTACAGATGTAATTTGAATTTATAGTCAGACTGTAGTTTTTACGGAGAAAGGTATAATGTGCCCGCAAATTCAAAGAATCTGATCAAACTTATTGTTCGTAGATAGCAACCTGGCTACAAAGATTGGCCCACCCTGAAGACCTAACCTCAACCTTCAAGTCAGAACACGCCCCCCGCCAGCGCCATAGTGGAAGAATGCACAATAAGCTTACGTGGGCCACCCCACTGCCTTAGTAGCTATAACTCCAACCCGCCAATCAAAGGCGACGCTGGACGCAGGCGTGCGCTCTGACGCACGGCACGCAGGGCAAGGTGGCGGCGCCCACCAGGCTTGCACTCGCTTAGTTGTTTGAAGCGTCTGTCTTCCCTCTCAGCATGTTCCTTCTCCGAGACCGTGGCTGCTGGGCCGCGGCGGCCCTCTGCAAACGCTTGCCTTTGTGTCGCTTCTGCAGCGACAGCGCGGCTCAGTGCGGCGCGCACTTTGATGTGGCAGTGATCGGAGGGGGGCACGCGGGGACCGAGGCGGCCGCCGCCGCTGCTCGCTGTGGCTCGCGGACTCTGTTACTCACACACCGCGTGGACACGATCGGTGAGGAGCCCCGCGGCCTCGGCCGGCCTGTGGCGCACGGGTGGCGCGCGGCGGGGACCCTGCATCGGACCGAGTGCGGGCTGGGTTGCGGTGGGTGCCCCGGGGTAAGAAACATGCTGGGTCGTTGGTTTAACCTTCCCGGTATTTTCACCTCAAAGAAAGGGTGAATTAACGTTTCACACTCGTTTGATTAACCGACATAGTGCATTCACCGAGAGCTTGTGAAGCCCATGTAGAAAACGGCGCTTCTCGTTCCGTTCTGTATTTCCATTGCCGGTATTCGCGGTAATGTATGCTCCACGTCGTCTTTATCCGTTCATCAGTTGATAAACATTAGATTTTCCACATATCTTGGCTCTTGCGAGTAGTGAACACAGGAATACACTTTGAAAAGATTCTACACCCGGATAAGCCACTCCGCTGATGCAGCAATCCAAATCAAACCGAATTAGAAAAGGCCCACGTTTAACTGATACAGCGCTCCGGGATGGCCTTCCAGCCCCCAAGACAAGAGATGGGAAAGGGAGACCAGAAAAACCACGAGTTTGTTCTCTGGGGAACAGTTTAAATACACTGTGGAAATGATCTTGAGTATCTCTAGGGAATGAGCCATCATTTCGCAGGCTTTCTGAGATGCAGCGGGGTTTGGAGGGAGATAGGGGAGGGGAGCTTGGGTGGAATCTCCACCATAGCATCCCAGACTCTTTGGGTATATGGATGCCAGGGGCTGGGACAAAGCTTCCACCGTAACATCTCAGAATCTCTGGGCATATGATGCCTGTTCATCTCTGGCTTCTTCCTTCTGACAAGGGACAATGTGGGTAAGGGGGACAGTCAGTGGGATGTCTCATGGTGGTCAGAGTAAAGAAGCATTTTATTAGTTGCCATCTTGTAGACCTCAGGCACCTGTTCCTTGAGGAGGTGGAGAAGGCAGGTTGCTAGGAGAAAAAACTAGATTGTTGTCATAGGTCCTATGAGTGGAGCTAGCCATGGGAAGGGTGATAACTACCAGAAAGAAGGGAATGGAGAAGTGTCCTGATGGTACAGAAGAGGCAAGGGTGGATGAGTGAGACAGGAGAGCAGATGAGTTCTTCATTGGGACATCTTGGGAAACTGAAGGGTGGAGGTTCCCAGCTGCTAGACAGACCAAGTATCCTGAAGAGCTGCCCACTTATGTCTTGAGAGCTGGTACCAATGGTGAAGTCCCAGGAGCTAGTGCAGGTGCTGGCATTATCTGGAGGACTCTCTGTGTGTTGGCCTTGGGCTAGGCAGGAGGAGTGAACCTGCAAATTATGCTCAAAAATGGGTGGAGTAAAATGAGACTTTTCCATTTCCATTATGGAGACTATTTCCATTAGACTAGATTTCTTGTTATAAAAGCAGAACTTCTCCCAGGAAATTGCAGGTATCTGTAAGACAGCTGGAACAGATTTACATCTTGGTGTTATAGTAAAAGGCTGTGGCTTTAGGTTAAAGGGCATGAACATTTTTAGAGCCTTATGGTGGTTGACCTCCCTTGTACCCCTTGAGGCCTCAGGGCAGCTGCTAAGGCTTGGGCTTGGAGCATGGCCTTCAGGAGGACTTGGCTATCTCTTCTCAGGCATTGAAAACTTTAAAAGCCATTTTCACCAATTCCTGTATGGGAATTTGGGGATCCTCCTCAGCCTTTTAAATTTTTTTCCTAATATGAAGCACTGACTGAGAAATGAAATAGGTGGCTAGGACTGTGTGGCTCCCATTGGGGAGGCTGGGTCAAGTCTAGTATATTAAATCATGGTCTCCTGTAATTGATTTAGTAAAATGGCCAGGTTTTCATTAGCTAGTTGTGCAACCTCTTGAAGCTTATCAAAATTAACAACTTTTTCTGAGACCATCTCCATACTCTGAAGGAGGCAGCAGACCATGATGTCCGCCTCTGTCAACCAATATGGTTCTGAGGCTGGCACCACCAAGTGCCCCACAGGAACCCTGTTATCTATTAAAGTGGGTCTGGTCTGCATACTGTCTGGCTGCTGATTGAACTCTACTGTGCTCTTCAGGAGTGAGAGTGGAGGCCTGGATGACATAGAGGTTTTGACAGGTCAAATCATAGGCCTGGGAGGTTTAATTCTCTTGGATATATACACTATTGTGCAAAAGCTGTATTCTACCAATGTAGTGGGATCTGTTTAAAAACGTTTCAGAGGCCTATTAATAATTCTCATAAATGATTTTAATAAAAGCAGTCCTAATTTGAAATGAAATGATTGGGGATGTTGTTGCTTGTTTGTTGTGACAGGGTCTCAGTGCCTGGCTGGTCTGGAACTTGATTTGACTTGGAACTCACAGTGTGATCCATCTGTCTCAGCCTCCAGAGGACTGTGATTAAAGGTGTACCCCATCACACCTGGACAAAATGATTGTTTTAAGGAAGTTTGGTGCAGAATCAAGAGTTCCTTGGCTTCAAGGAAGAAAGATGGCTTTGACTTAGAAGGTTGAGTCTGTAGGAACTCAGGAGAGCAGGAGTGAGTCACTTGCCCTATGTCAGAGCGCAGTGAGTCACTTTCTGTGAAGTTAGAGGAGAAAAATTTTTTGTAAATTGTTCGCGCGCACCTACCTCAGCCGGCAAGGAAACGCGACCACGACTCTTCTTCAAGCAGTTTATTCAGGAACCTTGTACATCAGCTTCCGCTTCTCCCAGCCCCAGCAAGCCCTTAAATGTGCTCTCACAGCCCAATCAGCTCATGCCACCTGGTGATCCTGGATAGGCCACAGAAGGAGGAAGCGCACCAGATCCATCAAGCACTTCCAAATAAGGCTTGTTTACAGCTAAGCTTGAACTACCTGGCAGCCAACCAGGCACCATCTTTGGGCTGTGGCTTCCTACAGTAAATGAGTTACCTATAGGAACAGCTTTTTATTAAATAACATGGACAAGGTACCTTATTTATTCACCATGATCATGCCCATTCTCTTTAGGTCAGATGTCCTGTAATCCTTCCTTTGGTGGCATCGGAAAGGGGCATTTGATGAGGGAAGTAGATGCCTTGGATGGATTGTGTTCTCGAATCTGTGACCAGTCTGGTATACATTACAAAGTATTAAACCGGCGTAAGGGCCCTGCTGTGTGGGGGCTGAGAGCGCAGATTGATAGGAAACTTTATAAACAGAACATGCAGGTGAGCAAAGGTGAGGACAGGGAGGACTGTGGGTCTCTTCAACCTCTGTGGCAACTGGTGTTCTCTCTTGACAGGAGGAAGTCCTGAATACACCCCTGCTCACCGTTCAAGAGGGAACTGTAGAAGATCTAGTTCTTACAGAACCAGAGCCTGGATATGCCGGGAAGTGCCGGGTCATGGGTGTTGTTTTGGGTATGTACCTGCTGACACTGTTCATCCCACCACACCAAACCCAGTGCAATGTTTGCTTTAGAAAGGGAACAGAGATGTCCTTCCCATGCCGGGAGATTCTTGTTTTCTCAGTCTGGGTGAGGAAAATTATGTAAATAGTCCTATGTCTCTTCATTTTGACTGTCATGGCATCTCAGTCAAATTCTTGGTTCATCAGTACTGTTTTAGTGTAAGACTCCAGAGTCTGCATGTTTGTGTCTTTTATCCAGGTTCTTCTGTCATAATTTTGTTTCTAGTTTATGTGTGTGGAGGTTAGAGTACAACTTTCGAGAGTTGATTCCCTACCAGGAATGGAATTCAGATCATCAGGTTTTTCAGCAATCATCTTTACCCATTGAGCCATCTCAACCATGTCCCATCTTTTTAATATTAACACACACACACACACACACACACACACACACACACACACAGTATAGCAGAGAATGGCTTTCAACTTCAGACTCACCTGCCCCTGCCTCTTAAATGCTGCTATTATAGGCATGTGCTGTCATGTCTAATTTATGTAGTGCTGGGGATTGAATCCAGGGTTTGCATGTCAGGCAAACTTACCAACTGAGCTGTGTCACCTGTCCCTACATTCCTATCTTAGCTAGGGTTATTATTCCTATAATGAAATACCATGACCAAGGGCAAGCTGGAGAAGAAAGGGTTTATTTGGTTTATGCTTTCATATTCCTAGTCCATCATTGAAGGAAGGCAGGACAGGAATTCAAACAGAACCTGGAGATAGGAGCTGATACAGAGGCCGTGGAGAGGTGCTTGTTCCTCATGAGTTGCACAGCCTCCTCTCTTATAAGAACCCAGGGATAACACCATTCACAGTGTGCTGGGCCCTCCCACATTAATCACTAGTTAAGAAAATACTCTACAGGCTTGCCTATGCCTGATCTTATGGAGATGTTTTCCCAGTTGGGTTCCTCTTCTCAGATGACTCTAACCAGTGTCAAATTGACATAAAATTAACTAGCACAGTTCCTCAGCCTCATTTTTTACTGGCTTTCTAATTCCTGAGTCTTTGCAAGGAGAAACTAATTTGCAAGGAAACTAATTCCTGTTTCCTCCTCTGTATCAATTACCATTCTTCCAGGTACTTTCTAGCATTCAGAAATACAGTAAACTTTTTTTCTTTCCTTTTGTTGAGTCAGGTCTTCTTTGTATTTAAAGCAGGCCTCAGACTCACAAGTCCACCTACCTCTGTTTCCCATGTGCTAGGGTTAAAGGCATGTGCCACCACATGAGCTGTTTTATACATTTTTTTATTCCTTTAAGTTTTCAATAGTTTTAGAAGGGTGAAGAAATCATGTCATTTTTAGCCAAAAGTCTAAAATCAGCAACTTTTCTTATATTTATTTTTGATTAATGTGTATAAATGATTGCCTCCATGGGATGGGTGTGTGTATGTGTGTGTCTCATGTGCATGCCTGTTACCTGCAAAAGAGCATGTTTGATCCCCTGGAATTGGAGTTATGGACAGTTGTAAGCTGCCATGTGGGTCTTGGGAATTGAATCCAGTTCCTTTGCAAGAGTAGCCAGTACTCTTAACTGCTGAGACATCTTTCCAGCCCATAATTTTCTAAATGAACCTTCACTAACTGCACTACACCTATGTGGTTTTAGGAAAGTGAGTTTACTGCTTCCCCACCACACACACATACATGCAGGGTTTTATTGTGTATCTCTAGCTGTTCTGGAACTTGCTCTGTAGACCAGGTTAGCCTCTGAGTGCTAGGATTAAAGGCATGTGCTGCCACACCTAGCTGTACTTTAATAAAGTTTTAAAAGTAACTATAAAAATTCTCGCATTTCTAGGAACAAGAAGTTTTACTGTAATCCTGATAGAAAGTATTCACATTCTATTTTGTTCTCTAGTAACAGAAAATTAGTTTACTGGTTTTGTTTTCTAATCATTTAGCAGATGGAAGTACAGTTTATGCAGAGAGTATAATTCTGACAACTGGGACTTTTCTGAGAGGCATGATGGTAATTGGATTGGAGATGCATCCTGCAGGACGTTTGGGGGACCAACCCGCTATAGGGTTGGCTCAGACTCTGGAGAAGTTGGGGTTTGTGGTAGGAAGATTGAAGACTGGAACTCCACCCCGACTTGCCAAAGAGTCCATTAATTTCAACATTCTAAACAAACAGACACCAGACAATCCATCCATACCATTCAGCTTTCTCAGTGAAACAGTGTGGATCAAGGTAAGAGATTTTATGGAAACCTAGTTTGATAGCTGATGCTGGCTATTCACAGGTGTCCTTACATCTGTCTTTCTCTTTTTCTTCTTATAGTTTCTTTTTTAAATTTCATTTTGTTTTTATTTTTGTGTATGTATCTGTGTGAGGTTGACTATGGAGGTCAGATCAGAGTATTTGAAACCTCCTAGGACCTGGAATTATAAGAGATTGGGAGCTACCTATTCTGGGTGCTAGGAACCAAACTCTGGGCCTCTGAAAAGCAACAAGTATTCTCAACTACTGAGTTATCTCTTCAGCCCCTCCCTTCCTTTCATGTGTGTTTTACTATATTACCATATTATCTCCTCATGAAGTTGTGTGTATATATGTGTATTTATTGTATAGTACAGTAAATATACATTTCTTTTTATGGAGCTTTTGATAGTAAGATGCAGTGATTGTGAGCCTTTCTCTCTAAAGAACTCAATCTGGCTGGACCTTGATGGTGCACACCTTTAATCTTAGCACTTGGGAGGCAGTGGCAAGATGGATCTCCTTGAGTTTGAGGCCAGCCTGGTCTACAGAGCACATTCCAGGACAGCCAGGATTGTTATACGAAGAAACCCTGGTGGGGTAGACGTGGGGATTCAATCTGAACTTCAACTAAACATTTTTTTTTAAAGATTTATTTGTTTATATATATAGTGTTCTGCATGCTGCCCAGAAGAGGTCATTACAGATGGTTGTGAGCCATCATGTGGTTGCTAGGAATTGAATTCAGGACCTCTGGAAGAGCAACCAGTGCTCTTAGTCATTGAACCATCTCTTCAGTCCCCAGACATTCTTTTATATAAAGGCAGAACAGTGTTGCAATCGAGGACTGTCATGTTGAGCCAGTGCTAGAAAACCCTGTCAGAGTCTTCTGATTTCCCCAGCCTTATCCAAAGTCATGCCTACCCCAGTCTGAGTTCGTACATTTGTTTTTGTTTTCAGATTGATTTGTGAATTTTTTTGTGTGTTTGTTTCATTTGTTTCCAAATGCTTGTGGAAGTCAGACAACAACTTCCAGGAATTGGTTCTGTCCTCTTACCATGTGGGTCCTACAGTCTGGTCATCAGGCGTGACAGCAAGTGCCTTAACCTGCTGGTCCATCCAAATTGACCCAACTCTTTCTGCGTTGGTTTGGGGGAGGAGGCTTGCTTTTCTGGGTTTTTTGTTTTATTTTTGAGGGGGGCTTGTATTGATTATTGAACCAAGGACTTTGCACAAACTAGATAAGTGCTCTGTCACTTTAAGTGGAAAAGGTATAATGTATGTTTAGAATTAAAGATTAGGGACTGCAGAAATATCTCAGTAGTTAAGAGTGTTGTCTGCTCTTCCAATGGACCAGGGTTCAATTCCAAACACCCATGTGACAGCTTACAACCGTCTGTAACTCCAGTTTCTGATTTATTCCACACACAGTGCATGCATGTAGTGCACAGACATACATCCAGGCAAAACACGCATATACAAAATAAAAATAAATTCCCCTGAGCAGTGGTGGTACACACCTTTAATCCCAGTATTGCTTTGGAGCCTGTCCTGGAACTAGCTCTGTAGACCAGGCTGGGCTCAAACTCACAAAGATTCACCTGCCTCTGCCTCCTGAATGCCAGAATTAAAGGCGTGAGCGACCAACACCTGGCTCTAAAACATCATTTCTTAATGTCACCTGATATTCAATTTTTTCCTAATTTCCTCTGACATACTTATTTCTATTTGTGTGTGTGTGTGTGTGTGTGTGTGTGTGTGTGTGTGTGTGTGTGTGTGTGTGTGTTTTCTGCCCCCATCCCCTCGGTTTCTCTCTCTCAAAAAGTGTACCATGACTTGCTTATGGAGATCAAGGGCAACTCGTGGGTGTTGTTTCTCTCCTTTCACTGTGATGTTCCTGCCACTCAATCTCAGAATGTCCCTCAGATGTGTTTATAGTAGTTTTGTTTTAAACAGGGACCAAAAGAGAAAGTGTACATTTTACACTAGAGGACATTTTATAACTATTGCTCCCTCCCCCAGTATTTAGGTATAAGAAAAGTTAAATTATTTCCCCTGGATTTGTCTGATTATGTCCTCTATCTTCTTTCCTAGAAACTGATAATTAAATTTAGAAACTTGCTTAAATTTAGATTCACCTATTGAGTTATATGTTTATTTTTGGCAAGAATATTTAAATATGCACAAATTTAATGTGTTCTGAAATAAGTTAGTATTGTGCAGGTTTTATTTGAATAAGAGGCAAATCAGTAAGAAGCAAAATATATGACAGCTATGGTGACCCACATACAATCGAAGGAGTATGGAGGTCAGGCAGGAGAAGAGGTTCTCTCCAGAGAGAGCCCAAGGCCACCCTAGGCTACCAGTGACCCTGTCTCAGACACACAAAGCAGGTGAAATCTGTGTTGTATGTGGTTACTGTTTTCTAGCCAGAAGATCAACTGCCCTGTTACTTGACTCACACCAACCCCAAAGTGGATGAGATTGTCCTTGAGAACCTGCACCTGAATAACCATGTTAAGGAAACTACAAAAGGACCCAGGTAAGGACTAGAAGTGCTTACTCACTCTAAGGAATGAGGTAACTTTTTTGTCATCTAATTTACTTTAAATTTCAATGTTTTGTTCTAGATACTGTCCCTCCATTGAATCAAAAGTTTTACGTTTTCCAAACCGCATACATCAGGTTTGGTTGGAACCAGAAGGAATGGATTCTGACCTTATCTACCCACAAGGATTATCTGTTACACTACCAGCTGAGTTACAGGAGAAAATGATAACATGCATCAAAGGCTTGGAGAAAGCCAAAATGGTTCATCCAGGTAAAGAGGGTCACAGGTAGTGAGGTGATGTTTTTCCATTGTTGCTTAGTGCTCCATAGATAAAATAAGCTGAAGCTGAACATGGAGACACAAATCTATAACCCTGGCACTTAGAAGGCTAAAACAGGAAGCTTCCTTCAAGTTTGAGGCCTAGCATCTATACATTTCATGTAATCAGATGCACTTTGTGTTTCCTCTTTGAGACGGGTATAGCTACTCTGACTTAGCTTGTGCACTTGTTCTTTGCCAGGCTATGGTGTCCAGTATGATTATTTAGACCCCCGCCAGATCAGTCCTTCCCTTGAGACACACCTGGTTCAGCGTCTGTTCTTTGCTGGACAGATAAATGGAACCACTGGTTATGAGGAAGCTGCGGCTCAGGTAAGATCTGTTTTATTTCATTTTGCTTTAAACAGGTTCTCTCTAGCTAGTGTTAGCTGTCCATGTAGACCAGGCTGACTTCAAACTCAGAGATCCACCTTCATCTGCCTCCCAAGCACTGGGATTAAAGGCATGTGCCACCATGCCCGGCTCCAGGTAAGAATTTATTCAGATGTTACTATAAACCAGAAAAGACTATTTTGTTAGTGTTCATTTTTTAGTGTCTCTTGTTGATTATACAGATTTTGGAAACAACAGTATTTCGGGCTAAGTGGATATAGCTGTTGTATATAATATACTTGTTTTGTTTTGAAAAAAGGGTCCTGCTGTGTAGCCCAGATTGGCTGTATAGACTTGCTGTATAGCCAAGGCTAGCCTGGAAAATCCAATCCCACCCTCACCTTCCAAGTGCTAAGATTACAAGTGTGCACCACCACTCGTAGATCAAACTGCTGATCTCTCTGCTTTGCCCCCCTAGTGTTAGGATTATGGATTTTGAAAACACATATAGCTAGTTTCTGAATTCCTAGATCTGCCAGGATACTGAGAACAAAAAATTAAGGAATTGCTTCTGAAGTGTAAAAAGAATATTTAATTCTTATAAGATTTCTGAATATTACTTGTTGTTGCTATTTTGGCTTTCTCTGTTGTGTGTGTACCATTTGTACATTTGTGCGGCCAGCGATCAACATTAGATATCATTTCAATTGTTCTTCACCTTATTTTTAATTTCATTTTATGTGTATGAATGTTGTGTCTGCATGTATGTTTGTGTATCACGTGTGTGCCTGTGGAGGCCAGGAAAAGGGCATTAGATGCCCTGGAACTAGAGATACAAATGGTTGTGGGTCACGTGTGGGAGCTGGAATCAAACTCCCACACAATTTTTTTTATTTTTTATTATGGATGGGAAGGGGTACATGCACACGAATGTCTTTGTCAGAGGATGCCAGAAGAGGGCTTCTCTGGAGCTGGAATTATGGGTGATTGTAGACTGCCCAGCATGGGTACAGTTAACCACACTTGGGTTCTCTGCGAGAGCATTATACACTCTTAACCTCTTGAGTCACCTCTGCAACCCCTCCACTTTACTTTTTTTGACCCAGAATCTCTCATTGCACACACCGGTTAAGCTAAACCAATGAGTTGCAGTGGTCCAATTGTCTCTGCCTTCTCAGTGCTGAGATTACATGCCTGTACTACTGCGCTAGGTTTTTCATGAGACTGTTAGTGATCCAATTGAGATCTGTATGCTTTAGAGATAGGCATTTTATGAAATCTTTCCAATCTCCCATAATCCTCTTGTTTGTTTGTTTGTTGGAATTTTTTGTTTGTTTGTTTTTCTAGACAAGGTTTCTCTGTATTGCTTTGGAGGCTGTCCTGGAACTAGCTCTGTAGACCAGGCTGGCCTCAAACTCACAGAGATTCAAGTGCTGAGATTAAAGGCGTGCAGCACCAACGCCCAGCTCCATAGTATTCTTTATCATTGTCTTGATCACTATTCTGTTGCTGTGAAGAGACACCATGACCACAGCAACTCTTATAAAAGAAAGCACAGTTTCAGAGGCTTAATCCATTATCACCATGGGTGGGACATGGTGGCATGTAGGCAGACACAGTGCTGGAGAAGTAGCAGAGAATTCTATCTCTAGATCCACAGGCAGCAGGAAAAAAGATCCTGAGCATGGCTTAGGTTTTTGATACCTTGATACCCAACCCCAATGACACACCTACTCCAGCAAGGCCACCCTTTCTTTTTTTTTGGGGGGGGGAGTTAACATTTTATTTTTGTGAATCCTGGGACTATGCAGAGAGACCCTGTCCCAATTAAATAAATAAAAGTAAATACATAAGCAGACAAACAAACATACAACAAATAATCAAATTCAAAATGAAGAATTTCTCTTTCAAACTTGGTTAACTTTAACTTTTCTTGTCTGTAATTTCATGTATCACACTACTGCCAGGTGCCCTCTTAAGGACAGATGTGGACATCAGAAAGGCCACACTTTATAACCCTTCTCAAATAGTGCCATTCCATGATTAGTAAGCATTCAGACTCCGGGTTTTCTTATTCAAATCATCACATAGTGGTAAATTATCTTTTGTTTGTTTGTTTGTACATAGTAGAGAAATCTCACAAATAGGTTCACAAAGATTAACACTCCCAATCCCCTTCTGAATGTGGATTATATTTACATTCCTTATGAGCCTGCTTTCTTCTTACCCTGTGTGTGTGTTCTTTGAGACAGGATTACTCAGTGTAGCCCTGACTGTCCTGGAACTCACTCTGTAGACCAGGCTGGCCTCAAACTCAGAGATGCACCTGCCTGCCTCTACCTTCTGAGTGATGGGATTAAAGGCATGTGCCACTGCTGACTGGCTCTTCCTACCCTTGCTGTTTTGTTTTGGTTTTTTTTTTTTCCAGGTAGTGTGCTAAATAGAGTAGCTATTTGTTCAGTTCATAATGGCCTCTAAAACATTTCAGTCCTCTTATAGGGTGTGATAGCTGGAATCAATGCCAGTCTTCGGGTCAGTGGAAAACCACCCTTTGTTGTAAGTCGCACAGAAGGCTACATAGGAGTCTTGATTGATGATCTCACCACATTGGGCACCAGTGAACCATACCGCATGTTTTCCAGCAGGGTAGAGTTCCGTTTGTCATTGCGCCCAGACAATGCTGACAGCCGCCTCACATTCCGAGGTAACTTGTAACCAAGTCCTGTAAGGTACTGCACTGCCTTTTGGGTTATTGTTGGTTTGTGTAGTTGTTTTGAGGCAGAGTCTCTTAAAGTGTAGCTAAGGTGACTTTGGATTCCTGTTCTTGACTCCACCTCTCAAATTGTGGGGGACTACTACATCCTGCCTTGGGAAGGGGAAGTTGGCAGGAAGGGCTGTTGAGATAAGTTTCTCCCTCTTCCTTTCCTAGCCCATAAGGATGCTGGCTGTGTGTCCCCACAGCGATATGAAAGAGCTTTGTGGATGAAATCTTCTTTAGAAGAAGGCATTTCTGTGTTGAAATCCATTGAGCTTTCTAGCTCCAAGTGGAAAAAGTTAATTCCGCAAGCTCCTATAAGTGTGAATAGAAGCCTTCCTGTCAGGTATGATTTTCATTATAGACTTTCCTTAGTTTTTACAGAAAAATGAGATTTCAGAGGGTTATCTTTTACAGATCCCCTACCTACACATTTTAAATGAATACAGCTCTCAGCTTCTCAGCAGCCTTTAGTATAATTCATCTACTTATTCAGTATATATAAATATGTGAGCCATGTATGACAATCTCCGGCAATTAGGAGGTGGAGGGAGGCAGGGATCGGGAGTTTCAGCTCATTCTAAACTGAGGTCGGGAAAACCCAGGCTTGAAAAATAAATTTTAAAAGAAAAGTGAAATGTATGTGACTGGGCGTGTGGCTTGATGGGAATACATGCTTAGCATGAGTAACTGCTTGGATTCAGACCCAAAGTGTCTACCTCCCAAGTGCTGGGATAAAAGCATGTACCACCACCATACCTAGTGAAAATGTTTTAATAAAATATATTTATTTACGTATGGTCATAAATTATTTTTTATGTGTGTAGGTGTTTTGCCTACATGTGTATATATGTATCTGCACCATATGCACGTTGTGTATCCAAGGAACCCAAAGAGATATCAGGTCCCATGGAACTAGTTACAGATAGTTATGGGCTGCCCTGTGTGTGCTGCAAATCAAATCTGGGTCCTCTGAAATCACAGTCAGCATCTCTTCTATAATTTCTTTGTGGTTCCCATTGAGATTTTTTTAGTCTTCCTCAGTTTTAGAGGCTCCAAACCAAATTATAGAAGGACCCGTTTTGTTTGCTAGGCTGCTCTTCAGAGACTACATAAAGAGATAGAAAGCCAGAAATCTAGGCATCAGTCTTGCTCTTCTTATGAGAGCTCACTAGTGTCAACTGCGTTGACCCCTTCTGAAGAGCAGAGACCTAGTTACTGCTGGTCACAGTCCTTCTCCTTAAACGGTGTGCCTGAACAATGTGACAGAGAGACTGCATTTCCAGAGCATGAGCCTTTAAGGAACACAAACCATTCTGAACCCTAGCATGCAGAAGAGTGGTTCATTCATAGTACATTACCAAAACTTAGTAGATGTGAAACGCATTGCCCATGCTCTGAATGTGATGAAACCCTTGTTAGCAGAGGATGCTCTTTGTGAAACAAAAGGAGACTATAGCCTAAAAACAAAATAACAGTGTAATTCTTAAGATGAGAAGTCAGGAAATCTGTACTTTTGGATGGGGTTTTAAGATGGAGTTTCCTGTAATCCAGGCTGTCCCCAAACTTGCTGTGTTAACAAAGGAATGGCCTGGCACTTAATCCCAATGTTGCTGCCTCTACCTCTCAAGTGCTGGGATTATGGGCATGCATTACCAGGCCCAAAGAGAATCAATTATTCTTTTTTTTTTTTTTTTTTTTTTTCAACCTACTTTATAGATACTATACTTTTTATTTATTTTATCTGATTTTATTTTGCAGCCGGGTCTCTTTATGTAGCCTGGGCTAGTTATGTAGCCTGGCCTCAAACATAGAGATCCTTTTGCCTCCTGAGCATTGTGATTAAAAGTGTGCACTACCACATCTAGTCCCAGGCTGCTGCATTTGCTCATTATACTTGGGGGGTGGGGGGGGGGAAATGAGTCTCTTTTAATTATTGAGATATTTAGTGTCATTCCAAGGAATTTTATTATTAGTTTGCCTTACAGGATATGGATCCTTATGTTGACAAAACTTTTTACATTGGCAGCGCTCTAGATGTTCTTAAGTGTGAAGAAGTTGACATGGACTTACTAGCCAATGTTGTTCCTGAGCCATTGAAGAAGTATACCGCTAATAGAGAGCTGGCTAGAAGACTGAAAATAGAAGGTAAACGAGAGCTGTTTCCTTCGGAATCCTGTATTCACATGGGAATGTGTGCAGATTATGAGTGAGCAGTAGAGCCATCGAGAGTGCTATTTGCTGAGCATAGTGGCACGTGCCTGAGGAGAACTTTGGCATCATGTTTGTATAGAAACTAAGCAGTAAAAAGGGTACAGAACAGGATGCTTATAGGAATGGTAGGAAAAGTGTGATGATGTATGCTGTTTATACAGGAAAAGACCTTAAATTCCTTAGGGAACACCCAGGATGGTGAGAATGGTCCATTCCATACAGGGTTGGTGGTCTCTTTAAATTCCACAGAGATCTGTCAGCTTACTATGCTTTGGCTGTGTGTGTGTGTGTGTGTAGAATGACCCATGTATTGCCTGCCATTCCATTATGTAATTTTATAAAAGGCCAGCAGTGAAAAGAAACCTATCAGGAATTCTAGAAAAATTTTTCCAAATGACCTAATATTAAAAAATTAAATTTGATTTAAAAAATAACCCAGACGGAACTGGAAAGATGGCTTCATGTTAAGAACACACACTGTTCTTCCAGAGGACCAGAGTTCAGTTTCCAGTATCCACATAAGGTGGCTCCCAACCACCTGTAACTTCAGCTCTAGGGGCTCCACAGACACCTGCATTTAATACACACACCACACACACATACACATGGCTAAAAATAAATTGTAAAATCTTAAAAAAAACAAGTCACCTAATACTAGTGACAACATACTATATAAGAGTACAGACTTTATTTCACCATTATGATTTCTCTACTAAAGAGTTGCTTTATATATTTAGGGTATAGCACTGGAAATAGCTGCTTAAATTGCTTTTTGTTTTTCTGGGAGTTTTTTGTTTGTTTGCTTTGTTGTTGTTGTTGTTTTATTGTTTTTGAGACAGGGTCTGTAGCCCTGGCTGTCCTAGAACTAGTTCTGTGGGACAGGGTAGCCTTGAACTCAGAGATCCACCTGCCTCTGCCTCCCAAGTGCTGGGATCAGAGGTGTGCACCACCACCTCCTGACTAGATTACATATTTTAAACTTGGTGCACAGCTTTATTTTCTTCAGTAAATATTAGGTTCCAGTTAGCATAGTCCAGCATTTATCATTTACTTGTTTAGAGGAAATAATTCAACCATGACATAGCTGCCCCATGCTCTGTAAAGACTAGGGCTTATAAAAATTCCAGCACCCACTTGAGGTTTAAAAAAAACCACTTTGGGATAAAGTACAACATATATGGGTGATTTTCAAGTTACTACTTGAATCTCCCTAACCTTTTCTTTAATATTTTTCTTTTTTAATTTTATTTTTATTTACATTTTTGTGTTTGTATCTGTGTGTGTATGCAGGTGTTCATAGAGGGCAGAAGAGGGTGTTGTATCCTCTAGAAGAACTGGAGTTACAGACTTCAGTTGTGAACTGCCTGAGAAGGGTGTTGGAAACCAAAGGACCCTCTACAAGAGCCACAAGTGCTCTTAACCACTCTCCAGTGATTTGTTTCTTTGAGGCATGGTCACATTAAGCCCAGGCTGGCCCCATACTCCTAAGCAGCTGAGGATGACCTTGAGCTTTTAGATCCTCTTGCCTCTATAAGTGCTGTGATTGCTGGTGTGTACCACTGTATCTGGTTTTGTGCAGTAGTGGAATATGATGGTTAGTATCAGTTGTCAACTTGACAGGATTTAAAATCACCCAGAGATGCAAGCATGCCAGATAAGCCCTCTGCCAACTGAGCAACATGGCAGCCTCTAGATAAGACTCTTAAGTGCAGAAGTCAGTGTCACATTGTATTATCGTTCTTGTTCTGTAATTTATATTTGAGAGATTAAATAAATGTGCCCTTGGCCATATGCAAGATCTCAGCTATCCTATGTATTAACATAGTTACTCTCTTGTTGCTGGGATGGAGTACTTAGCAATAATTCACTCAAGGGACTGGAGAGATAGCCCAGTGGTTAAGAGCACTGGCTGCTCTTCCAGTGGATCCAGGTTCAATTCCCAGCACCCACATGGCAGCTCACAACTGTCTACAACTCCAGTCCCATGGTTTCTGACACCCTTATTCAGACATACATGCAGGCAAAAAACCAAATAACATAAAATAATTTCTTTTTTAAGCCACTCAAGGAAGGGTTTATACATGCAGAGGTCAGAGATCCACCTGTAGTATCATTCATCTGTTCATTTAGATGAGTCTATTTTTGTTTGATTTGAGGAGACAAAGTCCATCCTGATGGAAAAGACATGGTAAGAAGAGCAGCTAACCTGTGGTTTGCTGGGAATGAGGCCATTAATCATAGTTCATCCACATCCAGGAAGCAGAGATGCCAGCACTCATCTCCCTCTCTCCTTTTAAGTCCAGAACCTGTGTGATGGGACTACCTGCATCCAGGTGGATCTTCCTTTTTCATTTAAACTGTTTTGGAAACATACTGACAGACGTAGTAATTTTAAATCTTGTCAAATCAATGATCAGTATTAGCCATCACATTCCATTACACCCTGAGGGCTATTTATGAATCATAAAATTGTGCCAGGTGTAGTGAAGCATTCCTGTGTAAACCCAGGTCTCAGGAGCTAAGGCAAAGGTTGCAAAAGTTCTTCCTGGCCAACTGGGTGAGACAGTGTCTAAAAAGTATAAAAAGGGATAGGGATATAACTCAGTAGTTACAGTGGAGTGTATGTCTTCTTGCCTAGCATTTACAATGCCCTGAGTCCTGGACTTAATCACCAGTACCAAAAACAAGTCTTTTACGTTTTGACTTTATTTTTCTAAGAATAGAACGCTTGACAAAGTTAATTGCCCAGCTCCAAAACATTACTTCTCAATAAAATTAACTAAATTGCATGTTATGTTTGCCATCCAAGGAACCCTACTTCTAAAAAACTTATTGCTTTGGGGCTGGGGGCATAGCTGGATAGTAGAACTACTTGTCTGGCATGTATAGGCCATGGGATTAATCCCTGGGGCCACCTTAAAACACACACACAGACACACACCACACAGCTTCATATGAAAATAACTTGGAGAACCATTTTTCTGGAGAAACAGCCCATTTTTAGGACTTAACATTTGCACTGACAAGAAAGTCAGATCAGCTGGGCATGGTGTCAGACATCTGTAGTACTACCACTTTGTCCGTGGAGGCTGAATGACAACAGTAATGTAACATTATCTTTGACTATATATCTGCATGATAACCTCTAGTTTTCACACCTCAAAAAGGAATACCAACCAGGAATTCAAGGCTAGCCTGGGCTACATGAGATTCTGTCTCAAAAATAAATAATGAAGATTATCTACCCCACCTGTCTCGAAGTATCAAGTATTGAATGGGCTGATGCATGCAGAAGCTATTTGTAAACAGTAAAAGGTTATACAAATATAGTTAATTGTGATACATGAATCATAATATATTTCTAATTTTTTATCAGCTGCTTATGAATCTGTATTGATGTTTCAACTACAAGAAATAAAGGAGGTTCAGCGAGATGAAGCTTTGCAACTGCCACAAGACCTAGATTATCTAACAATCAGGGATGTGTCACTGTCCCAGGAAGTTCGAGAGAAGCTACACTTGAGTCGCCCACAGACAGTAAGCAAACAAGCAGTGGGAAGAAGCAAGTTACAAGCAAAGCCAGAAAGGGCTAGTGCTTTAGTTTTTAATCCTGGACTTATAGTGGCTACCTGAGTGACCTTGAGAAACTTAATCTTGGAGCTGGAGAGCTAATTGCAGCAGAGAGGAGTTGCTGCTCTTGCAAAGGACCCTGGTTCGGTTCCTGTAGTGACTCACAGCCTACTTCAGTTCCAGGGAATTTGATGCCCCCTTCTGACCTCTGAGGGCATGTACATGGTGTGCTGATGTGCATTCAAAAACACTCATCATGTGACAGAAAAAGAAAATTTTTCTTTTTAAAAAAAAAGTCTTGTTTTGTTTTTTTTTTTTTTTTAAAGTCCTGGTTGATTGCATTCATACTCTTATCCCAACCATGTGCTAAAGCATTAATACACACCCTCTTATTGTACAGCCCTTGAAGCAAAGCAGTGTAATGTAAGCATGAAATTTTATTTCTCATTCATAACAAAACTGTTCTCTCTCTCTCTCTCTTCTTTCTCCCCCCCCCCCCCCAATAATTATGAAAAGCCAGTAACTCTGAACTAGAGGTGGGACCTTGTATGTTCCTCCTCCTCCTATTCTCCTTCCTCACTCCATCTAGAGATTTTCCCTGGCTTGGACTTGGACAACTCTTGTCTGTTGTCTTCTGAAACCACTGCTTCCTTTAAGTCATCCATTCTCAGAATCTTTCCATCTCTCCTCTTCCTCAAAGATCCCTGAGCTTTGAGGGCAGCAGTGTTGGTACAGATATCTTATTTAGGGCTGAGCCCTCCAAAGTCTGGTATTCTGCATGTTGACCAGTTGTGAATCTCTGTGTTAATTGCAGTCTATACCACATACATATTTCCCTTCTTTAATTTTTTTTTTCTTTTATATGTATGAGTGTTTTCCCTGCATGATTTTGTGTACACCTCGTGCATACCTGATACCTGTAGAGGTCAGAAGAGGGTATCAGATTCAGATCCCCTGGAACTGGATAGTTGTGAACCAGTCACCTTATGGGCGCTGGGAGTTGAATTCTCTGCAATAGTGACAAGTGTTCTTAAACAATGAGCCATCTCTTCAGCCCTCCCACAGATCTTCTTAATGGAAAGGAAAAGATATTGTAACATGTATGGGCATGGGGGGGGGAGGTGAACTTGGGGGCGGAGGTCTTTGAACTTGAGATCTTTCTGTCTTTGTCTTGCTAGTACTAGGATTGTGGGTGTGTGCCAAGACCTAGAAGTGTTTTTGTTTGTTGAGGCATGGTCTCCCTGTGTGGCCAAGCTAACTTCAAACTTGGAATCCTTCTGGCACAGTGCCCTGAATGCTATCATTATATGCATGTCCAGTTTACTTCTGATCTTGCACACATTGTTTTTACTTCTGAACTGAAGATATGTTACATTTCCTTTATCTGCTTTATAAACTTATTTTAATTACATTTAGATTTTTTATGGGAATGAATGTTTTACCTGTATATATCCCAACCATGTGCATACCCAATGAAGACAGATGAAGAGGGGCAATGGATCCCTGGAACTGGTGTTACGAGATAGTATGAGGTGCCACGTTGTGTTGGGAACTAAATCTGCGTCCTTTGCAAAAGAATCAAATACTTTTAAATGCAGAGCCATCTATCTTTCCAGCCCTCCGATTTTTTTTTTTTTTAATGTATTTTTTATTGTATACATTTTTGGGGTGTTACGAGCAGGTTTTTCCCTGCCAACCTGAGCCCACCGCCACACCAGCCCCAATAACACACAGAGACTCTGTATTTGATATAAAGCTGTTGGCTAGTTACTAGTTTCTTATCGGCTAGCTTTGTCTTAATTATTAACCCATTTTTATTAATCTAAGTATTTCCATGTGGTCTCATCTTACTGGAGAGAGGGCCCGGACCTCCATTGTCTCCAGTCTCTCCATGTTGACTCCTCCTTACTACTTTCTCTCTCCTCCTTGTCTCCTAGTCCCACCTATCTTGCTTTCCTATTGGCCAACAGTGCTTTATTCATTAACCAATAAGAGAAACATATTTACAGAATGACATCTCCCATCATCTCCTCTTTTCTGTCTAAAATAAAAACAAGGGCTTTAACATTAGCATAGCAAAATATATAACACAACAGTTATCAAATAAGAATCACAGTTAACAATATTTATTCCATTAACATTTAGCAAGATTTAAAGAAAATATTCCATCATCTATATTATCTTTGTGAATCTAAAGTCTTATATGTAATTTATCTTTAATCCTAACTAAGGAAAACTATAGCCATAACTATTTGTCTTCAACTCCCTCAAAGACCACAGAAGGATAATATATAAACTCTAGAAATGACAGAGACAACTCACTGCCTGGTCAGTCACCTGAAGTTCTTCTGTAATGTTCTGTCTTCAACCTATAGGCCATAGTGTGTCTGGCAGACTCTTCAGCAAAGCAGGAAAGTTTAAACTGTCAGCCTGTATTGGCAGTTTGTCAGTCACTTTTCTCTGTGTCCTGCAGACTGTCTAGTAGACTCTTCCATGAAGCAGGAACCCCACAACACTTGTATCATCTTGTATCAGCAGTCACTTCCCTGTGGGTCCTGCATGTCCAGCATAAAGGCAAACAGTCCAGACAAGAGCAATATCTTGTCCAAATGGCTAGTCTCGCAATATTGGAAGCAAACTCCATAACACCTTTCTTCAAGTTCCATCTTCCTTTCTGATGCAGGTGGTGTTGCCAGGAGCAGTTGTGCCTCACTATTAAGAAAAACCCTAAACCATTTTAAATGCCATATTCTGTAGGTCTTTGAAAGGTCTGAAAAATGCCTATACATCTTAAATACATCTTGAAAACCTAACTAACTTAACTCTAACTTTTGACTACCATAGGTAACTATCTATAATCTGTACTGATTTATACATTACATTCCTAAATGAGCTATGTAAACAAAACCTAAATAAGAGGAGAAATATACATATCACAAAATTGACCTTAAATTTGTATCAATAAATGAAAATGTATTCCAAAACAAAGAATTCTTATCTATACCATAATTCCCTCTTTACCTTTATAAAGATTGATTGTGGTCATTAACCATTTATAACCAAGCCCACTTAAATGAAAACAAACATTTATAGACAATATTTGGGAATTTGGGTGTCGTTCTTTCCAAACTGCTTCCTGCTGGTAGGGGACGCTGTCATGGGGATCCTAAGAAGATACAGAAATCCTGGCTGTAGTGGTCTGCACAGCTGCCTCGCCCCAATGACAATGCTTCAGGGGGTCTTGTTTGATCAAGCCACATGAGTCTGGAAGGAATCCACAGCTTTTCATTCTTTGTGAAAACAAAATTAGAAATCCTTTTTCCAGTAACTTAAATTTCCTTGGACTTAAATTTTGAAGTCAAAGCATTTTTAAAATTTCTTTTACAGTTGTTATTTCCTCGGCAGTCAAACAATTTAAAGATAACAGAACAGCATACACTATCCAAAGTTTCTCTGTGCTTTCCATCTCTATGTGGCTTTTTTATTACTCTATTTCTTCTATTTCTATTTTTACATATTTTGAGACAGGGTTTCTCTGTAACTTTTATCTGTCCTGGAATTCACTCTGCGTACCAGGTTTACTTTGAAATCAGAGATCTGTTTGCCTCTGTCTCCTGAGTGCTGGGATTAAAGGTGTGTGCCACCACACCCAGTGACTCTCTTTTTACTATGATTTCTTAAACCATTGTATCCTTTTTCTTATTCTCTCCCAAGCCTACGTATATTTTCAAATACACTGTAAACCTTTAGCGCTTTTTCTTAATGTGAATCTGTCTTTACTACAAATCTTTTATCTTTTTCTGGCCACGAGTCTTTATCTGGTAAACAACAACATTGCTCAAATGGAAGTCACAGCTATTTCATCCACGGTCTAGCCAAGATGGTGGCGGCTATTTTACTGCCAGCACTGAGAGCTGTGCTCACTTGTGATCACTGCCATTGCCAGCTCTTGTACACATCATTCAATTGTTAGCAGAGCTCTTTAAAAGCCTTGAGGGTTTTTTGTTGCTTATGCTGAGTCAGGAAACCTCCCTTAAAGGAGCCGTGCAAATCTCTGCTTCAATCTAGCAAAACAGAGTCCAACTGAGAAAAATGCTGCTACAAAAAAGTCTTGCTTGCCACAGTTCTTTTGTTTCTAAAATCCTTTTTAAGCGTCTATCAAGTTTTAAGTGAAAGTTCTCAGTTCCACTTTTGACACCATTTGTTACAAGCAGGTTTTTCCCTGTCGGCCCCGGGCCCACCGCCACACCAGCCCCCAATAACACACAGAGACTCTGTAAAGAATCAAATACTCCTAAATGCAGAGCCATCTATCTCTCCAGCCTCTGATTTTCTTTTTAATTTTTTATTGTATACATTTTTGGGGGAGTGGATTCAAGACAGAGTTTCTAACCTGGCTCTGTTGATAAGGCTGGCCTTGAACTCGGTGTTGTGGCCAAGTAGTGAGAATCCCCAAAGACCATCAGGGAGGGACAGACCCACTTATTTGAATTTGTTTAATTGTTCATCAGTCCATTACACCAGAGGAATCGAGTTCTCTGTCTACTGTCAGGTTTTTAAAGGCAAAAATTGCAGTATTACATCAATAGGTACAGGTTGGTTTGGGAAACAGTCGGGAATTTCTCAAAGTCATATTTTGGCATGAAATACCTGTGCACCAATTATTCTTATTGGTCAGGAACATTCTGTGGTTTCTATGGCTTTGTCTTGTTACTTGCAGGTGGCCTGCTGTTCATAGATAACAATAGTTTTCAGAACTGTATCCTGGAGACTCCAGGGGAGGTTTTGGTCTCCCATAGAGTTTCCTTTGTGACCAAACAGTTCCCAGGAACCAAGCATCTAGGAGGCCAGGGGGTGTCTGGGGTTTATTTGTGTTCAGTTTTGGGCCTAGGGTCCCAGAAGCCAGGGGATCTGAAGTTTCTTTGTGTCGTGTGCTGAGTCAGAGGCCTACATGTCTTTTTGTAGTCTGTCATGGCTGGTAAAGCAGAGGGCTGAGTGAGGGTCTGATCCCTTTATTAGTTTACCTCTTTCATTCCCTCCTCTTATTATAGGTAACCCAAACTTGGGTTATTAGTGGAAAAGAGTTTTCTTTTGTTTGTTTGTTTTTCGAGACAGGGTTTCTCTGTGTAGCTTTGGAGCGTATCCTGGCACTCGCTCTGTAGACCAGGCTGGCCTAGATCTCACAGAGATCCGCCCGCCTTCCTCTGCCTCCGAAGTGCTAGGATTAAAGGCGTGTGACACCACCACCCTGCTTGATTTAGCATCATAACTAGGGAAAAGGGACATATTTTTCCTGTGCTATTTCCTGCTGACCCTTTTGACCTGTGATAAGTGGATCCAAACTTTATGACTTTTGATCTCCTGAAGTCTATATGAACTTTATTATATAAAAGGACATAAAAGTTTAAGACATATTAACATTACCAATCTATATTGCAGAAAAAGCAGATACCTTTGTGTCCTAGCAAAAACTACAGATTTAAGTTAGGAGCATGTATATTTTCTTTTCTGTCCAGAGAACTGGGTATAGATTGGACAGAGTTTTCTTTGGCCTAGCTATCAACTTGGGAAATTGAAGTGAAGGAGAATATCTTTCACCCAGAAATTCAAAGCCAGTCTGCTCAGTTTAGCCAGACCCCCAACTAAGAATCTAAATGTTTTATAAACTGTACAAAGAGAGTTTGAGGAGAGTAGATTTGATGTGAGTAACTCACTTTGGTTCTTTTGTCATTTTCATTCTAGATTGGGGCTGCTAGTCGTATACCTGGAGTGACACCAGCTGCCATCGTCAATCTGCTCAGATTTGTGAAGACCATTCAGCAAAGACAGGCAGCAGTGACAGAACACCAAACCAAATAGTACTTACATGATACAAAGAAACTTCGAGACAGAACTGTAACTTTCATTTCATAGAGGACTTCTAGAAAGGGCTTAGAAAGTATTAAAAAAAAAAAAAAAAAAAAAAACTATGAGAATAGCATTTTAGGTAAGACAAGGTTACAGTTGTGCTTTTTTTTATGTATCTAAGCAAAATAGTTAAAAACAATGTATAGTTCTCTCTGGGGCTCTATATAGTAAGCCTATTTCTGAATGTCATAATAGCATTCATCAGAGGTTAATAATTAAGCCAAAACTAACCCTGACACTGAGTGGTGGTACAGATTTTGGGGGACCTGGTGCTAGAAAGGGCCAGGAAAAGAGGCTAAAGCAGGAGGATCAGAAGTTCAGCATTAAATTGGCTAAACAGTGAGACCTGGTCTCAAGGAAACAAAGACAGCCACTTAGAGTGGCTCCTTGTTCCACATTTGTCAGTTAGACAGAGGAGCTTTCCCTGACACTCATTCTCCAAAGCTCCCCCACTCCTGGCTGCTTTAACCAAATGGTCTCTCTCTCTCTCTCTCTCTCTCTCTCTCTCTCTCTCTCTCTCTCTCTCTCTCTCTCTCTCTCTCTCTCTCTCTCTCTCTCTCTCTCTCCCTCCCTCCTCCCCTCCCCTCCCCCCCCCCCAGCTTCCTCTCCCTGGCAGCTGCAGAGATTTACAGTTTGCCTGCCCTATTGTTTTTCTCTCAAACTGTAGTAAAATGGTCCTTGAGTTTTAGAAACAAAAAGTACTCAGGGGCAGGAGAGGTGGCCCAGAGACATGCTATGCCTAGAGGACCTGAGTTTGACTCCCAGTACCCACATCAACCTGATGCCTGTAACTTCATTTCAGTGCCCAGACATTCTTTGTTCCCTTCCCTAAATAAAATCTGAGGGGAAGCTTGCTCTTTTCCAGTCTCGGGCTCTTCAGGAACTGCCCATTACTTTGTAGACATTGCCAACTCTAAGAACAACACAAATATAAACAGTCCTAAAATGGTATCAAGAAACCCAATTACAAAGGTAAAATCGAAAGGGGTTTGACTTCAAATGCCTGATGGTCATGTTACTTTGTCAAGAAAGTCTGAGGGTGCTGAATCCATTAAGGCATTTTTAAAAGCCTGAGACTCTGCATTAATTGGGTCCCAGTGAAGTCCTGTCTGCAAGTATGGAGACAGATGAATTCATGTCACAACTCCATCTTCCATATTGTGTGCAGGTACCAAGTGTGCTATGATGTTTTTACAGGCAAACTTAAGATGGGGAAAACGATCGCCGAACCACAGGCTTAATTAACCTTGTCTGCTTCCTGTAGGAAGCAGTGGTTCAAGTCTTAAGTCGTTGAAAAATGAAGGCTGAGCTGGGCAATGGTCACACATGCCTTTGATCCCAGCACTGAGAGTTGGGGAAGGCCACTGTGGTCTACAAAGCAAGTTCCAGGACAGCCAAAACAATACAGAAGCCTGTCTTGCAAGAAAAATGACTAGAAAACCACCTAGATTCAGTCAGCTAATTTATTTTTTCTCTCATTTGAGAACAGTTTTCAACTTGTGTGCTTTTACACTATTATACACATAATACTGGGAAAGGGAGGGAGGAACAGGAAATGAAGAAATGGATCAGCAGTTCAGTGCATTGACTGTGTTTTCAGAGGACAAAGGATTGAGGCTCACCGCCCACATGATGGTTCATAACAGTAATATAACTCCAGTTCCAGGGTATCCAACACCTTCTGGCCTTTGTGGCCATGTGGTACACAGACATACATGTAGGCCAAACACCCATACACATAATACTTCTTTTTATTTTAGCACTTGAAAGAGGAGTCAGGAAGCTCAGAAATTCAAAGTCATTTTCAGTTTGAGGCTACATGAGACTCTGCCTCAGGTGTGTAGGTAGGTAGGTGGTGGCTATATGTGTAGCCCATGCAGTTTCTAATTTTAGAATTTGTAGGTTGGAAACATTTAAATCTTATATTTCAGTACTTTGGAAATTTTCAATAGTCACTAATTTTGAACATTAATACTATAAAACAGACACATAAACTTACTTTGTAAGCTGGTTGAGGGAGGCTAAAGGTGGTCAGATCTGGCCATGATTTAACATTAATAAAGCAATCCATCCATAGTAACTGTTGAATTATGTCTATTATGCTGTACCTTTCCTTTTCTAGGATAGCAGATAGTATGTCATCCGAGGGCTGCATAGGGGTGACCAATGTGGGTTCCTTGACCAACCTTTATGGATAGACTAGGGGATATAGCCAAATGAACCAGATGATCCTGTTTGTTTAATGACAGCCAGCCTATTAGCCTACCTAGGAAGAAGTCCCTGTGATTGCCAAGGCTTCATGTGCCAAGAGCTCTCCAGTCTTTTTGGCCTATATTTGAGGTCTGATTATATATAGTTAGATGTGGTCATTTGGATGTAGTTCAGTGTTCCTAGAATTTTTTTGGTGGGGAGGTGTTTTTAAATTCAGGGTTTCTCTGTGACTGTGGAGCCTGTCCTGGGACTAGCCCTTGTAGACCAGGGATGACTTCACAGTCATCTGCCTGCCAGGACTAAAGGCGTGCCCCACCACCGCCCGGCTCCCTAGGTTTTTTGTGTGTTCCATCTAGTTTTAATCTTTGCAGGCCAATGTCTATCGATGCATAATTTCTTTTTAAAATTTATTTTTATGTGCATTGGTATTTTACCTGTATGAATGTCTATATGAGGGTGCCAGATCCCCTGAAACTAGCATTAACAATTGTAGGTAGTGGGAATTGAACTCAGGTCCTCTGGAAAAGCAGCCAGTGCTCTTAACTGCTTAGCCATCTCTCTAGCTGATACCTTTCAAAAGGTAGCTTTTTTTGTTTGTTTGTTTGTTTGTTTGGGTTTTTCAAAACAGTTTCTCTGTAGCTTTGGAGCCTGTCCTGGAACACAATCTGTAGACTAGCCTTGAACTCAGATCCACCTATTTCTGCCTCCCGAGTACTGGAATTAAAGTCATACACCACCACCACCTGTTTCAAAATGTAGCTTTTATTTCAGTCAATGCTATGTGTGTTTACAATTACATAGAATACATAGCAAACTTTAACCCGGCATGGGCAGCCTGGTTAAATGGCAGCATTGCATGTTGAAGGCTAATTTGGACAGTACAGTAAGACTATCTTTAAATTTAAAAAGTGGCCAGGCGGTGGTGGTGCACACCTTTAGTCCCACACTTGGGAGGCAAAGGCAGGCGGATCTCTGTGAATTCAAGACCAGCCTGGTTTACAAGAGCTAATTCCAGGCCTCCAAGCCACAGAGAAAAACCCTGTCTCAAAAAAGAAAAGAAAACATTATATATATATATAGTGTAGTTCACAACTGTTAACAATACTTGAGAGGCAGGAGGATTGCCTCAAATCCATGTAATCCCTGCAGCTGGGGAGGCAGAGACAAGAGGAAAGCCACAAATTCAAGGTTAACCTGGTCTACCTAGTACTTAGGAAGTTCCAAACAAGCCAGAGCCACATAGCAATGTGTGCTCAAAAGTAGTGGGTGAGGCAGGGTGGCTGGAAAGATGCCTTAACAGTTAAGATCACTTGCTGCTCTTCTAGAGGACTTGGGTTCAGTTCCCAACACCTACATGTTGGCTAATACCCATCTGTAATTCAAGTCCAGAGGATGCAAAGCCCTCTTCTGGCATATACAGCTACCAGGCATGCATGTAGTACAGTCCTGCAGGCAAAACACTTATAATACTATGCAAAAATAGATAAACCTTAAACTTGCTGCTAAAGGGTGAGTGGGGAAGGCAGACTCAGAGGGATAACGTATACCATGAGCTCCAGACTAGCTGGGCTTTAAGAGTTGCACTTGTCTCAAAAAGGAAGAGATGCTAGGTGGTAGTGGTGGTATACACCTTTAATCCCCAGCACTAGGGAGGCAGAGACAGGCAGATCTCTAAATTAAAGGCCAGCCTGGTCTACAGAGTAAGTTCCAGGACAGCCAGGAACAACAAACTAAGAGGGAGGGGGGATATTAAGGAAGTGGGAGCAGAACCAAATTCAGCATTGGATTTTCTTCCTTATTATGTCTGTAGAGATCACAACTCAACCTTCTTTATAGGCCTTTTGGAGATTTCCACTAGATGAGTGGTCCACATTTATTTAGTACCCAGCCATACAGCTATTTCATAAAATAATTTTTCTTCAAAATTGGTACTGAGAAAATGTATTCGAGTTAGTTGTTGTGGAAGTTCCCAGAGACTTTCGAATGATAGGAGTGACTTCAGTGGGAGCACCTTGGATTTGCAAGTAAAATAACCTAAATAACATGAACCAGGTCAAGGAAACAAGATAGGGATGTATGTCTATCTCGTTTCTCCTTTCATACAGGATCTAGAAGTCCCAGACTACATGAGATCCTATCTCAAGAACTATTTTTAGTTGATTTTTAAGAGACAGGGTTTCTCTGTGTAGCCCTTACCAGGGAGGGGCAGCAGTATTGTAGTCTTCATTCCTGGGACAGACTGAGAAACACGGGAGTGCTGGCATAAGTGTATGCTGCCACCACCCTGCTGAAAGAACGATTTTAGATTTAAGAAAAAATTGTCTTTGTGGCCAGCAGCAGTAGCACATGTCTTTAATCCCAGAATTTGGGAGGCAAAGACAGGCTGATGATCTGAGCTCAAAAACAGCCTGGTCTAGAGTTACAGGAGAGCCAGGAATTATTACAGAGAAACCCTGGTTCCCCCATCCCCACCCCCAAAAAGACAAGGTAGAAAAGTATTTCAAGAGCCAGGTTGTGTTGGTGCAGCATTCAATCCCAGTACTTGGGAGGCAGGCAGGCCGGCAGGCCTGACCCAAAAAACAATTTTAAAAATCCACATAATGATCCAAATACTTAATAGGCTAGTACTCAGAACTGTTCTCAGGCCTGAGCCTGACTGAATTTTTTTAAAAATGTAGATGACTAAAATTCAGTAGTTTAACTGCAAAGGCACTGGATTAAACTATATCTTCCTCCAAAGAAAATCACCCTTGGGTGACAAGTGTAGGCACACCCTTCTCAAAAAATGTTTCATGCATAGAGCACGTGCCTGTGTCTTTACTTACACTTGTGTCCCAACTTAGCTTACCTTAGCAGCATACCCAGTGAAGCTTGCTTCACTATTTTCTAAGGACTCCCCAAACCTGTGACCCAGGGCAGACCTGCAGCTCCAAGAATGAGCCAGAGAATAACCTTAAATACTACTGCCTAGTACCAACAGCCCTTTATTAACAAGCGCTCAAGACAGGCAGTGTGGGCAGGCTGGAAATTGGGGCCAGCCTGGTCTACAGATAGCTCCAGGACAGAAAGAGAAATCCTGTCTAGAAGTTTTTCTCCAAAATGTTTTCATGTTAAGAGTGCCTTCCTAATAACTTTAGATTTGTTTTGCCAAGCTTACATGCACTTCCATGCCTGGTACAGGTCCTCAAACTGAATCCTAAGTTTCATTTTATATGCCAGAATCTGAGGGCATATTCAACAACTTCAGACTAAAGTCATTTGTAACCAAACATGTGACCAGCTAGACTTAAAGCAAGCAATCTTTCATTTCTGCTTCTCATCAATACAAAAGGACTGATGCATGCTGATGTTGGTTGATAGCTAGCTTGTCCAACATGCAAACCTTGAGGCCCTGGGTCACATCCCCAGCTCCAAACACACATGCTCCAAGTGCCAGTAGGTGGTGCTATTTCACTAAATTGTATACTAGGTGTGATACTCTTCCATATTCAATCCTTTCTGGGATTCAATCCTGCCCCTTATTTTCCAGGCAGATCTTGATTCCTGGGAGTGTGCCAAGACCCCTCTCCTACAATCCATCTATACTGGCAAACCTTTTAGCCACTGGTTCACAACCCAATCGCAGAAGCATGCACTTCAAAGTTGACTCTTTAACCTGAGTTATCTCCTGTTGTCTATAAACTTACATCTGTCATCTGTTGTGATGCCATCTATGCTCCACTGTATATATCCAGCTCAATGATTAAGCTGTAGCTTGGCAGGTTTAATTCAGACTTAGAAAACTAACATGTTTCTGGGCTGGGGAGATGGCTCAGTGGTTGGGAATCACTTGTTCTTCCAAACCTGAATCCAATTTCCCAGCAACCACATGGTGCCTCCAAAAAATAGCATGATCAGGATGCCCTTCTGGCAGTTGTACTACATGCACTGAAGCACTCACATTGTGTAAAGCACCGAAGTCCCCTAATCGTCAGAGCATCTTACCTTCATCTTTTCAATCGGAATCTTTGTACCCCAGATGAGCTTGAAAATCCACATTAACTTGAAAAACCATTGTTGCCTATTTAAAACATTCTCCTTGGAGTGATAGTACTTCTGTCAAAATACTCAAAATTTCCTGAAAATTCTAGAACCGCTAGAGCAAAGCCTGTCTCATACTAATATTCACTAACAATACACTGTAAGTTACTATTACTGTATGGTGGCACATTTACTTGTGTAAATTCTAGCTTGACTGAACTCCCCCAGATTTAAGAGTCATGCCTGCCAAAAGCATTCACAAGCAATAGAAATACCAGGACCTTCAAGATACCAGGGGGTAGCAAAATTAAATGTTAATAGTTTTAAAGTCATCTCTTGGGCACACAAATGGGCATCCATGCACTAAACTAAGCTCTTAGTAATGACGTTTCAGCATTGACAGAGACAGACTTCTCATTAAACTTGTATTTTAATGGGTCTCAAAATTCTGTGACAGATTTTTGGTCAAGTTGTTTCCATTAAAAAGTACTGATTGAAAACTAATAACTTAAACTGCCACACACAAAAAAAATGGTCCACAAAACATTCTCCTTTCCTCCTGAAGGTTTTCCGATGCATTGTTATCATTAACCAGTCTTTCACTATTAAACTTAAATGGCCAATTGAGTCAAACAGTTCTGAGACCGTTCTTCCACCACTGATTAAGACTGGGGTGGCAGGTGTTAGGGATAATATTCATTTAGCCTTCTGAGCTTTCTGGGCAGACTTGGTGACTTTGCCAGCTCCAGCAGCCTTCTTGTCCACAGCTTTGATGACACCCACAGCAACTGTCTGCCTCATGTCACGAACAGCAAAACGACCTATGTAGAAAAAAATATGTACATGTTTATACAGTTCATATCCAAAAACCACTATACTCAGCAAGATTTAAAATACTAAGTTCTGCTTACCCAGTGGAGGATAGTCAGAGAAGCTCTCAACACACATGGGCTTGCCAGGAACCATATCAACAATGGCTGCATCACCGGATTTCAAGAATTTAGGGCCATCTTCCAGCTTCTTGCCAGAACGACGATCAATCTTTTCTTTAAGCTCAGCGAACTTGCATGCTATATGAGCTGTGTGACAATCCAGTACAGGAGCATAGCCAGCACTAATTTGGCCTGGATGGTTCAGGATAATCACCTGAAAGAAAAAACATTCAATTAAATCTTGCCTTCAGATTTTGCATGGAAATCACTTACTACACTCTTGACACCTATCCTGCTTACCTGAGCAGTGAAGCCAGCAGCTTCCATTGGGGGGTCATTTTTACTGTCACCAGCAACATTTCCACGTCTGACATCTTTGACAGACACGTTCTTTACGTTGAAGCCCACGTTGTCTCCAGGAAGAGCTTCACTCAAAGCTTCATGGTGCATTTCAACAGATTTTACTTCTGTTGTGACATTTACTGGAGCAAAGGTAACCACCATTCCAGGTTTTAAAACACCAGTCTCCACTCGGCCCACAGGAACAGTCCCAATACCTAAGAAAAATTAAAATGTAAGGTTAAGACAATTAAACACACCTAACCACTCAGTCCAGTATTCTAATCTTCCTTCTACTTACCGCCAATTTTATACACGTCCTGGAGGGGCAGTCGCAGTGGCTTGTCAGTGGGACGAGTTGGTGGCAGGATACAATCCAAAGCCTCCAGCAGAGTGGTGCCACTGGCACTGCCGTCTTTGCGGGTGACTTTCCAGCCCTTGAACCACGGCATCTGAAATGCAGAACAGCCAAATGTTACTTACAACCTCCTTATTTGCAGCTTCTTCCACTCTACCACCTTCAAAGTCACTTACATTAGCACTAGGCTCCAGCATGTTGTCACCATTCCAACCAGAAATTGGCACAAATGCTACTGTGTCAGGGTTGTAGCCAATTTTCTTAATGTAGGTGCTGACTTCCTTCACGATTTCCTCGTATCTCTTCTGGCTGTAGGGTGGCTCGGTGGAATCCATTTTGTTGACACCAACAATTAGCTGTTTCACACCCAGTGTGTAAGCCAGAAGGGCATGCTCACGGGTCTGCCCATTCTTGGAGATACCAGCCTCAAATTCACCAACACCAGCAGCAACAATCAGGACAGCACAGTCAGCCTTTAAAAAAATAAGTCATACTCCCATTAATGATAAAGCTTTCCTGCTGGGACTTAAGGGTCAGGGTTTGGTGAATTTCACAAACCTGAGATGTGCCTGTAATCATGTTTTTGATAAAGTCTCTGTGTCCTGGGGCATCAATGATCGTCACATAGTATTTGCTGGTTTCAAATTTCCACAGGGATATGTCAATAGTGATACCTCGCTCACGCTCAGCTTTCAGTTTGTCCAAAACCCAGGCATACTTGAAGGAGCCTTTTCCCATCTGTTCAGTAATTCATAGTTAGTACACGCAAAACCTCTAGTTCTAAATAAACTATTTCTTGCTTATGTTATATTCTGACCCCACCTCCCGTCTGTTTCCCTTCGTATACTTGCCTCAGCAGCCTCCTTTTCAAACTTTTCGATGGTCCGTTTGTCGATTCCACCACATTTGTAAATCAGGTGGCCGGTTGTGGTGGACTTGCCTGAATCTACGTGTCCAATGACAACGATGTTGATATGAGTCTTTTCCTTTCCCATGTTGGATTCGAATTAGCGGTGGTTTTCACAACACCTAAAAAATTAGGTTTGAAAAATACCTGAGCCGCTAAGAAGCTTGAGAATTAGCTTCGCTCCAAACTCAAACGGGCAAATTCCAAGAATGACTTCTATCGCCAGGCTGGCCTGACTGCAGTCTCCACCCACCAAATGTGAGCAAACTCCAACGCCATTAGACTGATCCCCTCCCCCAGCGGTGCCGAGAGGAGCGCCCGAGGTGACTGGACTGCGGCCGGTACAGCACGGGATAACAGGAAGAGGCGGCCGGCGAGGGGCAAGGCCCTCTTCCTTTGTGTGGGTGACTCACCCGCCCCGCTCCGCCGGGCTGCCGCGTCCTCCATTTTGAGCTCCTTGCTACAGGGCCCGGGAGCGGCCATCTTTCCGCGCACGCAACTGGTGCCGGGCGGGCCAGCCTCCTCGGAGGCAAGCGACTAGGGCGCCGACAGGCCAGACTGTGCCGGGCACCCGGGCCACCTGACCCCAGCGTCTAAGCCCCACCACCTGGTGGTCTCAAGTCACAGGCCTCGCTCGTCCAAGCGGCGTCGGACATGTGCTCCGAGACGGGCGGGCCCCGGCCGCGGTCCCACACTGCTGTCGCCTTACCCCTCCCCTGCATGCGGTCCAAGGACGCTACGAGCAAGCCCCACACCCTCCCTTTGTTAGCCAAGGCCGCTGGGAGGTAATCGAGGGCAGCCGGGCAAAAGGCGGAGTGCGGCCGTGGCCGCACGCGGCGGCGCGGAAGCCACGCTAGGCCTCACGTCCGACACGAGGCGAGGCTCCCGGAGCGCCGCTAGGCCTCACCCTCTCCCTCCCGCACCGCCCGCCATCCAGAGCGGGAACGCTCGCAGCGAAGCCTGGTGGACGACACCCGCACTCGCCGACCCTACCCTGCTCCAAGGAGGGATCGCGGGCCCGCGGAAGCCACACCCGCCACTCACCTGCGTTCTGACGGCAAACCCGTTGCGAAAAAGAACGTCCAACGCGACTACCGCACTTTTATACCGTTCTCCCCCACCCTCGGGAAGAGGGCGGAGCCAGCACACGACACCACTTTCCCAGTTTGCCCCGCGCCAGCTCCCGGGCCCCCGCTCAACGCGCCCTGCCCCCCACCGCCGGGGACACTGGGCTTGTGCGCTCCGGCCGACCCGCGATCAGCCCTAGGCGCATGCTCCTCCCGCCGCGCTGGGCGGGCTCAGTAATTCCGCGTTGTGAGGGCGGCCAGAATTTATCGACGGTCCCTGGCATTGCCAGGGGCGAAGGCGATCCCTCCTTTTGTATGAATTACTCTCTGCTCCAGTCGGGGGTGGGGCGGTGAGGAGCTGGCCAAGAGGGCGTCCAAAATCTGTCCCTACCCTTCCTGATTCCACTGCCAAGTCTGTGTCGAGATCCGGGTGTCCCTTCCCGTAGTGGCCACCTCCCGACGGCAACCCCGCCATCCCCTGCTCGCCCCCGCCTTCCTTGCTTCTCCAGCCGGGAGAGGAGCACAGCATTGCTCCTCTCACGGCCCCAGAACCCGAGGTCTGTGCTCGGTGGCGGAGAGCTCGACGGACCTGCCCCTGTGCTGGCCTCTTGGGTTCATTCCATCCAACGCCAGCTGCTTCTCTGGAAGCCTGAAGCTCGCTTCAAGCCCTGGGAGTTCGTTCAGGCTATATTTCGATCCTACACTTAGCTTTATTTCTGATTCTAGGCTTGTTAACGCCAAAAAAATGTGTGCGCGCGCGCAGTTATTTGATTAGAGCATGAGGAACTCGTGTGTGTGTGTGTGTGTGCAGTTATTTGATTAGAGCATGAGGAACTGTGTGTGTGTGTGTGTGTGTGTGTGTGTGTGTGTGTGTGTGTGTGTGCAGTTATTTGATAGAGCATGAGGAACCTGAAAAGAATCTAAATCAACTCCACATGGTCTCATTTAGATCTTATTCTCCCAGTGCCCTATCCCTAACACTTGTGAAATCAGAGCTTCTCAAAAATGACTCGTCATATTATTTATATGCTTTTCATTCCTGCAGTTCCAGTGATTATAACTTCATTTTGTTGTCGTGGTTGTTTTGTTTTTGAGACAAGGTCTCTTTAGCCCCGGATGCCCTGCAACTCACATGTAGATCAGGCTGACATCAAACTCACAGAGATCCGCCCTGCCACTACTTCCTGCATGCTGGGATTAAAGGCATGCGCCACCATGTCGGCATGCCGGCCCTGACCATTTTAAATGCGTCTCAGGACAGGCACTCAGAAGTGTTTCTCAGAAGAAAGAAAAACTTCTTTGTTTCTTAATGTTAGGGACAGGATGGGGGAGGGGTATTTTATAATGGGATATGGGGTGGTGGTGATGAAACCCAGGCCTCTGCACACCAGGCGAGCACTCTCATCACTAAGCTACATTTTTAATACATAGAGCGTTTATTTCTAATAACGTGATTATGGCTCATTAGATCTCTTCCAGATATACAACATCACTGCCTAGTAACAAGAATTTGATTTTTTTGATCCAACCTAATAAGGAGCATTTGAAGACCAGTGTCTGCCGAAACACATGGGATCTGCAAAGGAACTATTTGCTTCTGGACAAGAGTCCACAGTCAAGCTACAAAGGAGAAAACTGAAATATAAAACAATCATGGGACGAGTTCAAAGCAAATTTATGTGATACTTAACTTGCTTCTTATCTATTATCTAGTTGTAGTTTTTAATTGTTTTCACAACCTAAAGTAGTGTTGTTTTTAAATTTTTTAAAAAATAGCTTTAGTTTTAGTGTGTAAACACACGTGGCACAGCGCTGTGTGGGGACCAGAGGACACTTTTCAGAGGTCAGTTCTCTCTCCTTCAACAATGTAGCTCTAAGGGATCCAACTCAGAGTCAGGATTTGCAGAGAATGCCTATACCCACTGAGCCTTCTCACCACCTCCTGATGTTACTTATTTTTGTTTGTTTGAAGCAGAACCTGATTTAGTTCACTGTGTGGCTGAGGCTGCCTTCGGTTTCTAATCTTCTACCTCCACTGCTCAGTGTTGGGATTACAGATGTGCCCCACCACACAGGTTTCTTTTCTTCTGTAATTGCCTTCCTAATTCCTATTTTACAGATCCTTACAACCTCCTACAGGCAGGTTTTCTCATTCATCAGGAGGTTTCTAACTGCATTTTCACTTAAACTCTCTTAATTGTAACCAAAGAGTTCAGGACATTTCCATAAAAGTATATATAACTAATCATTGTCTACCCACAGAAGCTTTTTCTGGTCAAGGAGGGTGTTAAGTGATCAAACACAGGGTCTATACATGCAAGGCACACAAAATCCTTTTCTATAACAACAACATTACTCTCTCTCATTTCACAAATCCTTTTTTCCCAGAGTTTTTCTAGGGTTCTCAGCAAGTCATTTAAAATTATCTTGATACCCTAGTGCCTGTTTGTAACAAGAGAATATACGAAAATGAATCACTAGCAATAGCATTAATCTCTTCTTCATTTATTTCCTTGGGAACACTGGTTACTGATTTCTCTTTGGAACTAGTTTCCCACAGCTATATTAGTGTATTACAGTAGTAGTAACTGTACCACACTAGATATTATTTTCCATGCTTGCTTTAACAGAGTATGCTTCTAATGGTTTGGGCTTATATATTATGGGAGTAATACAATAGTACATACTATCTTTTTGTTTGTTTTTTGTTGTTTTTTGTTTTGTTTTTGTTTTTGTTTTACTTTTTGCTTTTTTCCAGACAAGGTTTCTCTGTGTAACAGCCCTGGCTCCTGGGACTCACCTTGTAGACCAGGCTGGCCTCATTCACAGAGGTCTGCCTGTTTCAGCCTCCCCGAATGCATCACCACACCTGGCAACAAGAATGGCAAATTTTTGACCATGTAATGAAATGATTATTTCATGACCTGAGGAACTCAAGTGAAGATTAAAGAAAGACTGGAAGTTTAGAAGGTTTATTAGTTTTAATTTTTTGTTTTATATGTATGGATGTTTTGCCTGCATCTGTGTCTATGCACTACATATGTGCCTAGTGTCCTCAGAGGTCAGGGTGTCAGGTCTTCTGGAGCTAGCTATAGATGGTGGTATGCTGCCTGATCTGGGTGCTGGGAACTGAACTGTCCTCTGCAAGAGAAGCAAGTGCTCTTAACTGTTGAGCCATCTCTCCAGACCTATTTGTTGTGGATTGCTTGTTTGTTTTCTGAGGTAGGATTTTACTGTGTAGCCCTGGCTGGCCTAGAACTTACTATATAGACTAGGTGGGTCTCAAGATCTTCTTGACTGTCTCCCAAGCTTGGGGGTCAGGTCTTTGTTCTGTTCTATTTGTTTGTTTTCTTGAGACAGAGCCTCATGTAGCCTAGGCTAGCCTCAAACTATTATGTAACTAAGGATAACCTTGAACATCTGATTCCCCTGCCTCTCAATGCTAAGAATATAAGCATTCACCTCCATGCATGTTTTATGCCATGCTGAGGAATCCAACAGGGGCTTCACAAATGCTAGGCAAGCACTCTAGCAACTGAGGCTGGTCTTCAGTTCTGAAAACTGAAAGTTGAGCTTTTGAAAGTTTTATGGTTTGGAAGCGGGCACCTGGAGGAAAGATGGTTTACATCTCAAATGGACAAGTGTTGGAAGCCAAAATTAGTCCCCATGGAGACAGTCTTTTATAACAGATTTCTTCTGGGGAATAGCAGAATTTATGGGTTGTTTTTTGTTTTTTTTGTTGTTGTTGTTGTTTTTTTTTTTTGGTTTTATTTTCTCCCAAAACTCTGCTTCAGCCAGATGTGAAAAAATGAAGAGACTATGGAAGCTCAT
Source organism: Cricetiscus sungorus (assembly GCA_030556225.1). Classification (NCBI taxonomy): domain Eukaryota; kingdom Metazoa; phylum Chordata; class Mammalia; order Rodentia; family Cricetidae; genus Cricetiscus; species Cricetiscus sungorus. The sequence continues at coordinate 119,226 of JANBXA010000642.1, forward strand.
CTGATTCCAGATTTGATGATGGAAGAGGGCTGCCAGGAAACCAGCCAGGAAAAATGGGTAGAATCAATAATCTTCAAAGCCCCAGCCTTCCTCCAATGGCTGGTGGATGAGGAAGGTAAATGTCTGCTCTAAGAAGCAGACAACTAGACATACACATGGGTAGAAGGAAGCCATCAAGATGTGAAGAGCTGCTCATGTAGGCCAGGATGATGTATGTCTAAACAAGGACTGTTCTGTGTCCTCACAGATGAATGAGGTCATGCTGGGAATTCCTTCTACAGGATCTGGCCTGGCTGACATGCAGTTCTATAAATGTACATGTTTGTCTCCTTACCTTTCTTGTATAGTTTACTAAAGTATTAATATAGTTTTAATAAATAAGTATTTTTAGGCTGCTAAACTTGATTCTTCATCTTTATATGATTAAACCCACAAATCCCTGATCTGATTAAAGGCTCTGTATTTAATTCTGAAAAAAAAGTTTTAAAGGCTAAAATCTAATCCTTAAAGAGAGTCTTAATATTTAATCCCCAGTACTGAAGGTAATGGGGGAAAAAATTAAAGTAGATATTAGTGAAAAAGAAAAGCATCAAAGATAATTTTATTTTAGTTAAAAAAAAAAGTAATTTCCAAGAAGTATGCAGAATGATTCTGTACAATCCTGAAACTAATAATTAGAGATGTGCTTTCAGTACAGTTTGAGGCTAGCCTGGTCTACAGAGAGAGCTCCAGGATAGCCAAGGCTACACAGAGAAACCCTGTCTCAAAAACGGATGAAAGATCAGGGCTGGAGAGATGGCTCAGTGCTGAAGAGAACTTGCTGTTCTTCCAGAGGGCAGAAGTTCAGGTCCCAGTTCCAGGGGACCCAACACCTTGTGCCTCCCAGGGCACCTGCATTCCTTGGCACAGATCCACAGTGCAAACATATAACACTCCTACATATGATTAAAAAGAATAAAAATTAGAGCTGGAAAGATGAGCCAGTCCTTGAGAGCATTTATTTATTTAACTGGTCTTCCTGAACATACAAGTTCATTTCCCATCTTCTGGGGAAGCTGATGTCTCTGGCTTCCAAAGATAAACCCACTCAAGAGGCAGAGGCAGGAGGATCTCTATGAGTTCAAGGCCAGCCTGGTCTACATATTGAGTTTCAAAACAGTCAGAACTACATAAAGAGACCCTTTAAAACAAAGGGCTCTTGAAGGCTGAGGGCTGAAGAGATAGCTCAGCAGTTAAGAGCAGGTCTTGCAGAGGACCCAGGTTCAATTCCCAGAACCCATATGATATCTTTTGAAAAGTACTTTTCCTAATTGAAATATGTCTTAAGCTTTTGTCTATAGTTAAAAAAAAAAATCCAACATTCTGATCAAACATTCTAAATATAATTGTCAGACTGGAAAAAAAAAATTAGTCCTGAAACAAAAGTGATATTTAACCACATATTCACCATTACTATTGTTATTGCTATTACTGTTGTTGTTATTTAATAGTGGAGTTTGAACCTAGGCCCTTGCACATGCCAAGCCAGGATTCTATCTGCAGGATTCTAATGCAGTAAAAAAATATTTTAGTTCCGTGAATTTTGGGGTAGTTTCACATAGCCTAGACTGGCCTTATCTTCCTAAGTGCTGGGGTTTCAAGTATGGGTTTCACAGCCTGTTTGCTTTATTTTTTGAAACAGGATCTTGCTAAATTGCCCAGCTTGAGCTGGTCTTGCCTCAGCATCATGGGTGGCTGGAATTACAAACCAGTGTCATCAGGTACAGCTCACATTATGATTATGCTAAGAAAGAAAGACAAAGAAGAAATATCCAAAAATTGAACCACTTTTCCCAAAGCTATCCTAGGAGGTAGGTCTTTTCTTAGGTATTAAAGAATGAGAGCATACACTTTATAAACGCCATGCAGAGGATACTATCTAAGATATCAACCTGAAAAAGAAAAATCACACAAGACTCCTTCGTTTCTAAGTATCCTACAGGGTGATCCTTAAGTTAGATAATGGCTGGGACTTTGTACAGAGGAAAGACAATCGTGAGTCTTGTGTGTAGTGTAGATACCCTTTAGCAGAGAGGCCTAGGGAGCCACTTCCGCTTCGGGGGTGGGGAGGCAGCACAGGCAGTCATTGTCCCACCCCACCACCACTCCTACCTCCCCCCCCCCCCGCTGCGGGGGCGGGCGGGCTCACAGCCTCTCCCTGTCGCCAGTGCTTACCACCCACCTGCTTACCACCCACCCCACAGAGAGCCACTTCTGTTCTCCCAAGAATGAGCTGGCCCAGGCCACCCCTTCACCTGCCCCCCACGCTAAGGTCACCCGGAGGAAAGGTTCTAAAAGACTGGTTAATGTGGGGATAAATTAAAAGCACATTTTGTGCAACCCTAGTTCGTTTTGGCTCCTCCTCCCCAATTCACTAAAATCAGTGCTAAAAACAGACTTTGTTGAGACTCTATCTACACACACACATCTTTTTCGAGACAGGGTTTCTCATTGTGGCCCAGACTGCCCTGGAACTCGATCTGTAGACCAAGCTGGCCTCAAACCAAGAGATCCACCTGCCTCACTTGTGCTGGGATTAAAAGTGTGCACCGCCATCACCCAGCTGGTTTTGACTAATAACCATATTTTGCCTGATACTTTCCTTAATTTGCTCATACATCCACGAGGGTGCAGTCTTAGGAAGAAAGGTAAAGATTACAGGCATTAACAGAGTAAAGAGGCAAACTAACATTCTTCCACTATAATATACAATTGCAGTTCTCCAAGCATCTTTCTGGACTGGCTAATCACTGACTATACTGTAGGTCCTAATTTAAGGCACTTTTAGACACTAACATTTTTCTGTCACATTTTTCATCTTGCTATACCAATTGAAAATGATTTCTCCCAAGCATAGTGGCACATGCCTTTAATTCCAGCCCTTAGGAAGCAGAGGTAGGTGTTCAAGGTAGGTGAGTTCAAGACCAACCCTGTCTACAGAGAGTCCAGGACAGCCAAGGTTACATCAAGAAACCTTGTCTCAAACAAAACAGAAAATGGGTTCCAACCTCAACTTTTTTGTTTGTTTGTTTATTTGTGTTTTGGGTTTTTTGTTTGTTTGTTTTTTGGTTTTTGTTTTTTTAAGACAGGGTTTTTCTGTGGCTTTTTGGAGGCTGTCCTGGTATTGGCTCTGTAGACCAGACTGGTCTCTAACACAAATCTGCCTGCTGCTACCTCCTAAGTGCTGGGGTTAAAGACATGCACCAACACCACCTGGCTCCAACCTCAACATCTTAAGGCCTGCTCCATCATGCTCACTCAGACTTTGAAAAAGACTTTGTAGATAGAGCTGGGAATGGAGCTCAGCAGTAAGGTACTGTACTGGCTGCACAAGGCCCTACTTCCAGACTCTCACATTTTCATATTCTCCTGATCTCTCCCTCCTTTCTTCTCTCTTCACATGTAGCCTGAGCTGACCTTGAATTCCCTAGGTAATCAAAATTGGCCTTAAACTCCTGAACTTCTAGGTTTCAGCTCCTAGGTGCTGGAATTACAGGAGTGCAGGACCAAAGTGACTTTTTAAAGGGTATTTAAGATTATAGACCAGGAAGTGATGGCACTGGACAAAGGCACATCCCAGCACTTGGAGGCAAAGGCAGGTGAATCTCTGTGAGTTCAAGGCCAACTTATTCCATATAGAAAGTTACATCATACAACCCTATATAAAAACAAAACAAACCACACACACACACACACACACACACACACACACACACACACACACTGTTTTGAACTGATAATCCAATTAAAATGACCCACCAGTGTGGAAGGCATTCTCTTAAAATTTGCAGTCTATAATGTAGTATCACTACCAACATTTTAGAGATGTAGAAGTTTTACATTAACATTCTACATTTTAGAGATGTAGAAGCAACAGTGTCGGGAGCAGAGGAAGCCCTGAGTAAGTGAATGTTTACTTATATAGGCAGGGTCATGTAAGGGCCCATAGACTCACACTCACAAAGATGGTGAATCCTTCCTGGGGAACACTAAGTCCAAGTATTGCCAGAGTTAATATATATATATATATATACATATATATCCACCACTGGGCATTGGTGGCTCATGCCTTTAATCCCAGCACTCAGGAGGCAGAGGCAGGTGGATCTCTGTGAGTTAGAGACCAGCCTGATCTACAGAGCCAGTTCCAGGATAGGCTCCAAAAAGCCACAGAGAAACCCTGTTTTGAAAAACAAAACAAACAAACAAACTTCACAAAGTTTTCCACCCTACCCCCATATTTATAGCCTGGAGAATTCTCCCTTACAGAGACGGTTCATACTTAGATTAGCTTACACCTGTCTCCTTGGTCCAGCTGTATACCATAAACTCTGCCTTCTTGTTTCTCTATACCTAATAACCTGCCTCCCTGTTCAGCTCTTAAGAATAAACACACAAAACTTTCTGGTTGCTGCAGCTTCTTCATCAGGGAGCCCAGACCATCCAATCCCCAGCTTTCAGTGTTTATCTTTTCTTCAGGTCTTTGCCTGGAGCAGTGGATGCCCCACAACAGTTTATACATTATTAGCTTACACATTCTTTTCTGAAGTGTTACTATTTGTATACAAGATAATAAAAAACAATATATCTCCTTACTGTTTTCATTTACTGCATCTTGTCAATTTATTTTGCGGGGGGAAGGGGAATCTATTGGGGTCTAGCAAAGAATTAGAATTCAGATGGGGTCTGGCATAATGAAACTAGCAATGTTTCTGGAGCCTGATAAGGACCAAGACTACACATGCCTTTGTGACAACTGGCAGTTGTGGATCTCTCAAGCACATCTACAAAACAGATGGCTCCTTATTCTTAGCATCTACCTCACAGTTCTAATATGTCTTGACATAAAATGACATTGTACAATTGCTTAGCTAGGAAGACATGTGCCTATAAGATTTCTGGGGAAAATCTGTTCTCAATTTATATGTTTATAACATTAATTTGAGTCAGTCCAAAAAAACTCATTGGTGTCTTTTTAATTATAAACTTATGTTTTTATTTGTTTTGTTTTGTTTTTGTTTTTTGAGACAAGGTTTATCTGAGTAACCCTATCGGTCCTGGAACTAGCTCTGTAGACCAGGCTGGCCTCAAACTCACAGGCCTGCCTCTGCCTCACAAATACTGGGATTAAAGGGATGGATTAAAGGGATGTACCACCACCATCTGGCAATTATAAACATTTAAAATTGACTGGCAATACAAAAACATAGTAAATATTTGTCAGAGGTTATATAGTGAACTACTACCTTTTTTAAAGACAGGGATAGAGTCTTATTATATAACCCAGGCTGTCCTCAAACACTCAAAGATCTGCCTGCCTCTGCCTCCCAAGTGGGATTAAAGGTATGTGTCTTTAAAAAGCAACATAAACAGTAACCCACCGAGTGTTGGTGGTACACATCTTTAATCCCAGCACTGGGGAGGTAGAGGCAGGCAGATCTCTGTGAGTTAGAGGCCAGCTATGTCCACAAGAGCTAGTTCCAGGACAGCCTCCAAAACCACAGAGAAACCATGTCTCGAAAAACCAAAAAAACAAAAACAAAAACAAAAAACATCATCAACAACAACAACAACAACAACAAAAAACCCAAACAAACCATAAACAGTTACCCTTAACTCTAAAATCTTGTCACATATGATTAAATGTCATTTATCTTTTCTAACTATAGTATCTTTTTAGTTGTTGCTGTTCTTCTAGTACAATCTGTTTCCTTATATCAATTAGCAAGCTATTCCTGCTGCCAAAGGAACTTTCCAGACTTGGTTTAAAAAACACCCAAACTTTGCATATATCACAAGGGAAAACCAGGTCTCAGCTGGGTGTTATTATAGTTAAGTTCTTAGAGCATCTTTTTCTAATAACAGACTTTCAAAGAATTAGGAATCCTGCCTACAGTGTTGGTGCATGCCTTTAGTCACAGCACTCAGAAGGCAGAGGCTGATGGATCAATGCTCTCTGTGAGTTCGAGTTCATACTGGTCTATATAGTGAGTTCTAGGACAGCAAAGCAGGGCTGTGTAGAGAGGCGTCCCCTGACCCCACCTGCCTCAAACAACAAAAACCAGGAGATTATCACATGCATAAAGACTGCTGACAAGGGGTTTTGTATGAGGTACAGTCGCAGCTAAAATCTAGTATTTAAAAAGACCCTTGGTATTTAATTCCCAGTACTGAAAATATAGAAAAATGAAGTGGATATTGATGAGAAAGAAAAGTATAAAAGATAATTTTAGTTTTGTTAAAAATAAAAGTGTTTTCCAATAAGTATGCAGAATTTATTGAAATGACATCACAGACAAATGATTCTATGCCTATGCCATCCTGAAACTAATAGTCAGAGAGGTACTTTCAGTTCAATTATTCTATTTGAAATTATGGACAGGTTTGGAGAGATGGCTAAGCAGTTAAGAGGCCTAGCTGCTCTTCTAGAGGACACAGTTTAATTTCCAGGACCACAGGGCAGCTCACAATCAACCACAACTCCAGTTCTGAGCATCTCATCTAGCCTCCACAGTCACCAGGCACGCATGTTGTGCACAGACAAATACACAAGCAAAATAAAATAAATAAATAACAAATAAATAAATAAATATTTTTAAAACCACTGACAAGCTGGGTATAATGGCATACACCTACTATAATCCTAGAACCCAGGATTCTAATGCAGAATATTTACATTGCATTTTAAACAAGCCTGGCTACAACAGCAAAACCTGATCAGGCATAGTGCACACATTTAATCTAAGGCCTCAAAAAGCAAGAGTAGACAGGCCTCTGTGAATCTGAGGACAGCGTGGTCTACATAGTGAGTTCCAGGCCAGTCAGGACTACATAGTAAGACCCTGTCTAAAACACAGCAACACACAAAAACAAAAACAAAGAAACAATAAACAAAACTCCAAACCAACCTCCCACCCCAAAGAGGTGCTGCTTCCCCAACATCAATTTGTATATCTGTCACCCATGAGCCACTGCAGATCATTAACCTGTACTGACTACTGTCATACATTATTGCCTCATTTCCTTAATTGACTTAATTCCAGTCAATGTATAGCAGCTTTTGCTGACTGTGTCTGGACTAGAATAATAAATGCTCAACTGTATTCACTGAAAATAACTAACTTTATATGTGAGGAAAACTATCAAGATGACTGAGTTGTTTGCCCAGTGCTTATGAAGTTGAATGGCAAAGCTCCCATCCTGTGATTTCAGAAGACAAAATAGTAAAGATTTCAAATATGTCTTCTAGAACTGGAGGTGTTAGCATGTGCCTGTGTTCTACTCTGCAGGCTGAGGTAGAACAGCCACTAAAAGTCCAAGAATTCAGGATCTAGAACAACGAAGCAAGACCTCACCTTCAATCCCAGCACTTAGGAGAGACAGAGGAGGAAGATCTATGTGAGTTGCAGGCCAGACAGAACTACATAAAGAGACCCTGTCTCAAAAACAAAGACAGAAAAGGGAGGAGAAAAGGAAAAGAAACCTGATCTGATGGCAGGTGTCTGTAATGCCAGCACTTGGGAGTGGAAAGCAATAAGATTAAAAATTCAAAGTCATCTTTGGTTATGTAGAGTTTGAGGCCAGCCTGAGTCACATGAGACCCTCCTGCAAAAATAGATATAAAGTGGGCTGGCAAGATGGCTCAGCAGGTTAAGGCACTTGTTGCCAAACCTGACAACCTGAGTTTGAACCTGGGAAGCACAGAATAGAAGGAGAGAACCAATTTCCACAAGTGGTCGTGTGGTCCTTTGATATTCACACATATGCTGTGCAGTGTGTGTATTGTGTGTGTGTGTGTGTGTGTGTGTGTGTGTGTGTGTGTGTGTGTGTGTGTGTGTGTGTGTGTGTGTGTGTGTGTGTGTGTGTGTGTATGTGTTGGTTGGTTATTGTTGTTTGTTCAAATTGACACCGATAGTTCTCTGGGAAAAGGAATCCCCAGCTGAGAAAATGTTGGCCTGTAGGTAATTCTTTGGGAGCATTTTCTTAATTAATAATAAATGTGGGAGCCCCCTGTCGGTAGTGCCAAATCTGGGCAGATATTGCCAGGTGGTATAAAAAAGCAATTTGAGTAACCCATGCGGAACAAGCCAGTAAGCAGCATTCCTCCATTGCCTCTGCTTCAGTTCCTACCCTGACTTCCCTCAGTGATGGACTATAATTGGGACATGTGAGCCGAATAAAAAATTTCCTCCCCAAGTTGCTTTTGGCCATGATTTTTTTGTTTGTTTGTTTGTTTTGAGACAGGGTTTCTTTGTGTATGTTTCTTTCTTTCATTAATTTTAATTTTTTGAGATGGGGGGTCTCATGCAGCTCAAGTTGTCCTCGAACTAACTATGTAGCTGAAGATGACCTTCCTTGGGCTTCTGTGTCCCTGTCTGGTAGGAATGAGGCCTCAGCTTCTCCAGTGTTTTATGCCATGCCTGGCTTTATTTTGACTTTAGTGTGAGTGTGTGCTTAGGTCCTAGGGATTTGAACTCCAGTCCTTATGCTTACACAGCAAGCACTCTTTCATAATGAGCCATCTCTCCAGCCCCAACACCCAGCTTGATGTTGTTTGTGTAATAAGAATCATGATGGAACATAGAACAATCAGGAGCTTGGATGTTAGAGACTGAACTTCAAAAACTTTAATATCCAGAAACAGAAACCTCAAGAAAGCAACTCATAATGAAGATGAAATAAATTCTCAACCAAGCATGAGAGTATATGTTGGTAATACAAGCACTTGGGAAATAGAGGAAGGAGACTCAGAAGTCCAAGGCCATCTTTGCTACATTCAAATTCAAGGCCAGACTAAGCTACATGAGATCTTGTATCAAAAAGTAAAGAGGGGAAGGGAAAGGGGAGAAGAGAGGAAGAAAGCCAAGTCTTTAGGACCTTCAGAGTGGGTTCTGTGCTTATTCATTCCCCAACCCTTCTGGTAACGTCAGTAGGGTTACGGTTACTGCCCAAGAACTGTCCCCACATAGAGAAACCTAAAATAGTCACTGTTGATACAAGATATTCATGCACTGTTGGATAAACTGAAAATTTCCATGGCAGGTAAACATGATTTCCCAATTAGCAACTGTAGGTTTCCAGTTACCCAGTGGAGTCTGTTTCACATCAAGTGACTCGTATCTGAATCCCAGTTACTTGGGATGCTGAGTTAGAAAGACTACAAGTTTGAGTCCAGCTTGGACTACAGATTGAAACCTCAAAATAAGTAAGTTAAATAAAGAGGTGCAAATAAAAAATAAGACTGTGGCTATAGTTTAGTGGCACAGTACTTGCCTAGCATGTGAAAAGTCCTGGGCTCATTACCCAGTACTACAAGAGTAATAAAAAGGCGGCTAGAGAGATGACTCAGTAGTTATGAGCAGAGAAGAGCATGGGTTCAGTTCCCAGAACACATGGAAGCTCACAACCACCTATAACTCCAGTCTCAGGGGATTCAATGCTCTCCTCTAGTTTCTTCAGGTACTGGGTACATATGATGCTTGTACATGTACATGTAAAAATTGTGGTAATATATTATTTATGATTTATTAAAACTCAAAGCTGAAGAACAGAGAAGCAAGCAGGTAGCCACTAGCTCTTACCTCTACCTCAGTTCAGACCAAAGGGGCCATCCTCAAACTGATCACGACTTCACTGCTCCTCAGATTCACTCAGACTGCTATGCCCTCTCAACATGGCTAGAGACTAATCCTGATACTGAGTGCCTCTACCTTTTATACTTCACAAATCCTGGGATTAACGGTGTGTGCCACCACTTTCTAGCTCTCTGACTGCTGGGATTAAATGTGTGTATCACCACAGCCTGACCTCTACAGCTTGTGGCTGACTTTGCTTTCTGAATCCTCTGGCAAGCTGTAATAATTCATAATATATCACCACATAAAAATAAAATTAAACAAGTAAAAATAAGCCTGGTGATACATGCTTATAATCTCAGCACTTAAAAGGAGGAAGGACATCAATGTCACCCTTGGCAACACAGAGAATTCAAGGTCTTCCTGGGCTACTTGAGATGTTATTAAAAGTGTTGGTGCCCATAAAGATGGCTGCACTCTATCTTGGCCCACACTTACAAAGATGGCAAATTCTGAATCCAAGTGTTGACAGAGTTAAAAAAAAAAAAAAAAAAAAAAAAAGTGTCCACCGCTGGGCATTGGTGGTGCCTGCCTTTAATTCCAGCACTCAGGAGGCAGGTGGATCCCTGTGAGTTCAAGGCCAGCCTGGTCTACAAAGCTAGTTCCAGAACAGGCTCCAAAACCACAGAGAAACCCTGCCTTGAAAAAAAAAAAAAAAAAAAAAAAACTTCTGCTAAACAAACCAAGTTTGGTGGTACCCACCTTTAATTAATCTCAGCACTCAGGAAGCAGAGGCAGGGGAATCTCTGTCTGTGAGGTCAAGCCCAGCCTGGTGTACACAGAAAGTTCAGGCCAGCCAGGGATGGCCTTGAACTGATCCTCCTGCCTCTATCTGTTTCACAGTGGTGGGCATCATGTAAGGCAAGGGATTCATATACGGTCAGCATTCTACAGACTGGCTGCTTCTACACCCCATTTACATTAGCATTTATGCATGTGTATACTAATTTTTAGACAAGGTCTCATGTAGTCCAGTCTGACCTCAAACTATGTACCAAAAGATAACCTTGACTCATGGTTCTTGTACTTCTGCCTCCCAAGTGCTAGGATCACAGTCAAGTACCACCACACTCAGGTTTTTTGTTTTTGTTTGTTTTTATTGTTGTTGCTTGTTTTTTGAGACAGGGTTTCTCTGTGTAGCTTTGGAGCCTGTCCTGGAACTTACTTAGTAGACCAGGCTGGCCAGAGTTACATAATAGAAAGACCATGTCCCCTTACTCCCCCACCAAAAAAATTTTTTTTAAAAAGATGGTGGGATTTCTTGGGGTTTCCGCATTGTTAGAGAAAGAAGCTGTATCCATTGCCACCTGCCTTCCCTACACTGCCAAAGAAATCAGAAATAGTCAAGTAACAAAAAGATATTTTCAACTTTGTAATAATTTTATATTTACAAACAATTTTCAGAAATATTAGAAACTCCTTTCAGGGAGAGGGGAGGGAGGTAGGAAAAAGAGGAGAGGAGAAGAGGAGGGGAAGGAAAACATTAGGGAGATGAATAGGGGAGAGAGCAAGAAAAAAGACACATCAATAGAGGGAGCCATTATAGGTTTAAAGAGAAATCTGGTACTAGGGAAATGTTCAGAGATCCACAAGGATGACCCCAACTAACAATCTAAGCAATAGTGGAGAGGGTACCTTAAATGCCCTTCCCTTATAAAGAGAATGATTACTACTTCAAATGCCATCCTAGAGCCTTCATCCTGTGGCTGATGAAGCAGAAGCAGACACCCACAGCTAAACACTGAGCTGAACTCCTGAAATCCAGTTGTAGAGAGGGATCAAGAACACGATGAGAAAGCCCACAGAAACAGTTGACCTGAGCAAGTGGGAGCTCATGGACCCCAGTCTGACAGCTGGGGAACCAACATAAGACCAAACCAGGCCCCCTGAACGTGGGTGTCAGCTAGGAGGCATGGGCAGTCTATGGGGCCTGTGGCAGTGGGACAGGATGTATTCCTAGTGCACAAACAGACTTTGGGAGCACATTCCCCATGGAGGGATACTCCTTTAGCCTAGAGACAGACACAGGGAAGGCCTCACTCTCCCTGGGGAGTGGATGGGAGCTGGGATGGGAGGGTTAGTGGGAGGCATGGGAGGATGGAAGGGAGAGGGAATTGGGATTCATATGTAAAATAAGATTGTTTCTAATTTAAATAAAATTTATTTGAAAAACAGAAATATTAGAGACTTCTTGTTATATATTCATTTAACAACTTTTTGAAAAAGTCTCAAATGACTGGCATAATACTCAAGGCTCTGAGTTTAATCACTAGTACCTGCATCCCAATATACTTCCTCCTCCACAAAACACCAACAACGAAGTCAGGCACTCAGGGTCAGAAGCTGGGCCAGCCTGGGTTTCAGAACAAGATACTGTCTGATAAAGCGACAGCAAAAGGACAGATGACCTGTTCAAACAGCTACTGTGGGTGGCACCTGTATGTTTACAGATTCCAGCTGTTATATTCTAAAACTCATTTCAATTTCAATCCAAATTTTAAAATGTAAATGTATCTGGGTGGTGTCACACACCAAATGCCTGCAGTCATGGCGCTCTGGGAGGTTGAAAGATCAGGAATTTAAGGCCAGCTTTGGCCTTCAGAGCAAGTTCCAGGTTAGCCTGTGCTTTTAAAGGATCTTTTAAAGGAACAAAAGCAGTCTGAGGGGAGGCTCAAGAGGACAAAGGTGCTTTGCTGTGGAAGTCTCACAATCCGACTTTGATCCCTAGAACACAGGTAAGGATGGCAGGGAGAACTCCACAAGCTGTGGTGATCTTTCCATGTGTGCTGCCGTTTCACATGTGTCCTACTTTTTTTTCTGTTGCTATGGTAAAGGTCAGGACCAAAGCAGCTTGGTGAGGAAAGGGTTTGTTTGACTTACATAACCTGGACCTCAGTCCAAACAGGAACTCAAGGCAGAAACTGAAACAGAAGCCATGGACTTTCTTTTTACTGGCTCGTTCTCCATGACTTACTCGGCTTTCTTCCCCTTCCTTCCTTCCTTCCTTCCTTCCTTCCTTCCTTCCTTCCTTCCTTCCTTCCTTCCTTCCTTCCCTCCTCCCTCCCTCCCTCCCTCCCTCCCTCCCTTCCTTCCTTCCTTCCTTCCTTCCTTCCTTCCTTCCTTCCTTCCTGTTTGTATGTTGATTTGCTTGTTTGTTTGAGACAGGCTTCCTCTGTGTAACAGTCCTGGCTGTCCTGGAACTCATTTAGTAGACCAGGCTGACTTCAAACTCACAAAGACCTATCTGCCTCTGAGAAAGTAGTGCTCTATCACCACCCGTTTATATTTTTATTTCTTATTTATGCAATGCTAGGGATTCATTTATACATTTATTACTCATGTTAGGCAGGTGTGCTGTCACTGAGCTGTTGTCACCAGAACTCTATTAGGGTTTCTTTCTTTTAGATATATTTATTTTATTTCATGCATATGGAAATTTGCCTGAGCACAAACACGTGCGCGCGCGCACACACACACACACACACACACACACACACACACACACACACACACACACACACACCATGTGTGTGCTAGGTGCTCATGGAGGTCAGAAGAAGGCATCAAATCCCTTGGGACTGGGAGCCATCATGTGGGTGCTGGGAAATTGAACCTAGAACATCCAGTTCTCTTAACTGCTGAGGTATTTCTCTAGTCCCTCTTTCTTTTTCCTTTTTTCCTTCCTTTCTTCCTTCCTTCCTTTTCTTTTACTTTTTCCTTCTTGCTTTCTTGTTTTGTTTTGTTTTGCTTTGTTTTAAGACAGGGTCTCTCTCTTTAGCCCTAGCAGTTCTGAAACTCACGGAATCTCCCTACATTCCCGGGCCATCCTGTAACTCAATATATAGATCAGGCTGGCCTCAAACTCAGAGACCCATCTGCCTGTCTCTCCATCTGTACTGTTAGGATCAAAGGTATCTGCCACTACATTGGCCCTTTTGTTGGGTTTTAACTTGTTTGTTTTTGAAATGGGGTCTCATGGAATTCTCTAAGTCATATAGCTTTAGCCTTCATTTCCTGAGCTCTGGAATTCAAGATGAACCACTTGTGATCCACATACACAGACTTACCCTGCTGTAAAAATGTTGATATCTCTTTTCTTCATTGAGTGTATAGATGAGCTTGGCACACACTGGCCTTGATAGCTTCTTACCCGTGACTTCTAGCCTTAGTAAGATCTAGACAGGATCTTACTAAGTTAACCCACATTAATTGAACTTGATCTTATTCTGAAGCCCAAGCCAGCACAGTATTTGGCTTATGCCTGACCCTCTGAGTAGCTGTGGTTATAGGCCTGGGCCACTAGGACTGTCAGATGTAGCATTTTAAGTTTGATTTAGCAGGTTTGCCTTTGATCTCAGCACTCTGGGAGGCAGAGGCAGGCAGATCTCTGTGAGTTGGAGGCTAGCCCGGACTATAGAGCAAGTTTCATGACAACCAGGGATGCACAATGAAAGCCTGTCTCAAAAAAAAAAAAAAAAAAAAAAAAACAGAAAAAGAAATTTCAATTTAAACTTTTTTTTCCTACAGCTTTAGACCTGCAAAATATCTTTCATTTTCTGGGATACACTTAAGTAAACATGCTCCTTCTGCCTGTGGGTTTTAGGCTTGTTGTGCTGGGACTGGTAATAGCCATTAATATAAATTCCTGTTAGGAAGTATATTATGTTTCCCGAGTTAACATCTTAGTTTTGTTTTGTTCTTATTGTTTTTCAAGACAGGGTTTCTATGTGTAACAGTCCTGGCTGTCCTGGAACTCACTCTGTAGAATTGACTGACCTTAAACTCACTGAGATCCACTTGCCTCTGCTTCCCCAGTGCTGGGATTAACGGCTTGGGCCACCACAGGCTGGCAACCTTTTTTTTTTTTTTTTTTTTTTAAATTTATTTATTTTTCTTTTATGTGTGTGGATGTTTTGCCTGTGTGTGTGTTTCTGCACTATTTGTGTGCCTGTGGCCCTCAGAAGCCAGAATAGGGCATAGAATATCCTGGAACTAGAGTTAGCAAGTAAGTTAACTGCCCTGTGGCAATTCACCACTTAATGAAATCAGCATGGTTTCTTGTTTTTCATACAATGTTTCCTGCATTATCATCAATCTCCAAGCCAGCAACTGACTTGAATTTTAATGAAAGCTATTCATGGGGCCTTGTGCTAAAGCATGCCTGCTACCCAATGGTGAAGACCTGATTGCCAGCATCCCTGCTGCAAGCCATGATAGTCTGGCACACTCTGGTAACCTCAGCTCTGTTGGAGGCAGAAACAGAAGGAATGTTAAGACTTACTGGCCACCCCTCGTTGAAAAACACATTGGCCAGGTGGTGGTGATGGTGTGGTGGTGGAGGGGCCTTTAGTCCCAGCACTCAGGATCTCTGTGAGTTCGAAGCCAGCCTGGTTTATAGTGTGAGTTCCAGGACAGCCAGAGTTACACAGAGAAACCCTGTCAAAAAAAAAAAAAAAACAAAACAAACCACCACAATCACCTCTCCCCCCTACACACACGAAAGAGGAAAGAAGGAAAGAAGGAAGGAAGCCTCCATCTCAGCACTCCCAGTCACAGGTGGATCTCTGTGAGGTCGAAGCTAGCCTGCTCTACATGGTGAGTTTCAGGATAGCCAGGGCTTGTCTCAAACAAGCGAACAAAAAGAAAACAAAATAAAGTTATTTAATGGGTTCTTTCTTTTCTTTGTGAGACAAAGAAATAAAGAAAGAGGGAGAGGAAGTGATCTGATCCTGTAGCCCAGGTTGACCTCAGACGTGAAGAGACCCTGCCCCTGTCTTCCAGTGACTAGAATTACAGAGGGGAACTTTGTGTCAGCTTTGACGGTCTAACAAAGTGATGGTTCCTGGACTGCAGCAGCTTAACCCTGATGATGATGACATTGAGAAGTGACCAAGCAGAAGTGTGAGCCCATGTGCAGGTGTGAGAAAACACAAGTTGTTTTTTGTTAACGTGTGATTAGTAGGGTGAGTGACTTCAAAAAATGCTGTTGGAAAAAAATAATTAGCAAGGATGTTAATTAAGGTGCAGTTTACAGTTTTACCTAGGGACCCACGACTTGTTACCATGAGTAAGATCTTGATTTTTGATCATCACTTTCATTGTTCAGACATGAATGGGACCTGATATTAGAAAAATGTTATATCCTGAGCCTGACAGTGTATCCTGTCTGACCTGTGCTCCAGAGCCAGAAACTGAAGGAGTTGGATTTCAGTCCCAGCCTGGGCTACATGGTGAGACCTTGAAAAAAAAAAAAAAGCAAACAAAGAATGTGGACTGACAAGTTATAAAGCCTTGGGGAAAAGTAGTTTTCCTTATCCCCAATCATCAAAAGGTTCTTAGAGAACTCCATTCTCTCTCTCTCTTTCTCTCTCTCTCTCTCTCTCTGAGACAAGGTCTCTCTATGTATTCTGACTGTTCTGAACCAGGCTGGTTTTGAACTCACAGAGACCCTCCTTCCTGTACTTCCAGTGCTGGGATTAGGTAGACCAGCTTGTGTGATTAAAAACTGCATTTTCTTGGGGTCCATTGTTTTAGCAGTCTCATAGCCAAATACAATAGCAAAGTAGCATATTACTTTTTAAACTGGATTCATTTCAATTATGTATATGTGTCTATGTCTGTTAGGAAGTGGTATGTGTACATGAGTACAAGTGTCTCCAGAGGCTGGAAATGGGATCTCTTGGAGCTGTAATTACAGGTGATTGTGAGTCATCTGATTTGGTTGCTGGGAGTTGAACTCAGGTCCTCTGGAAGAATTTGAGACCAGCTTTGCTTGGCTGCATACAGTATGAGACCTTATTTCAAGGAAAAAAAGTTTCAAAAAACTTAAATTTTTTCTTTGAGAATTTCATACATGCATATAATGTATTATGATCATATCTACGTCCACTCCCCTCTCCAGCTGCTCCCAGACTCACTGTGTTTCCTTCCCAACTTCATGCCCAGCACCCATGGCAGGTGTTGTTAACTCCAGATCTAGGGAATCATTTGACTCTGGCTTCTGAAGGCATCTGCACTCCTGTGAGTGTACATACTCATATATGGTTATATACATCTACACACAGTTAAAAGGAAGTCTTTTTGTTTGGTTGGTTTGGTTTTAATCAGTCAACGAACCTAATAGAGTTTGTAATATAAGTATGGCTCCTCCCCCCCTCCCCCACCACCGGGGGGGGGGGCAGAAAGAACAAGAGAATAATTCTCCCTACCTACTTTGTACTTTGCACCTGCCCATCAGATGCATCTATTAGTAACTTGTGGAAGTCTTATTTCCTATCTGACGGCTTCAGCTCTCTAGCTGAATTATTTTGAAGCATGTCATGTCCTGGGACAGAATAAGTAGGTTCATGTTTTGGTGAATCCAAAACTGAAAGAGACACAGCCATGACTTCAAAGAGTGGAGAAAGATTTCCTGCAGAGGGCAAAGAGCACAGGAGTTATTTCCAAAGCAGTGCCATTTCCCAACAGAGAAAGTGCAGAGATTCTGTCCTTATTCAGAGAAAAGTACTCCAGCCTGGGAGCATTCCTGAGCATGCCCAGTTGAAGACCCTGATCTAAGAAGAAAAAATGACAGACACATTTTTGGCAATGCTTAGCCTACAGTTGTAGGTTAAAATGTCAGACAGGAACAGCTCTCCTCTCCTGGTATGCTCTGCTTGTATCATGCAATTTTAGCTGAAAATAAAGGAAAAGACACTCTGGAGGGGCATTTGGTTAGGTGTGTGCCCTTGCTTACTGGCTAACAGAACAGTGGCAGGAATAACAATCAGAGTGTGGTAAGGAGAGATTGAGGGACTGGTTTGAATTCCAGCAGATCTGGACTGGAATTTTGTAGGTATGTGTGAGAGATAAGTTGGAAGGCTCACCCTGGCTTAACTCAACTTCCTCTCCCACCCATCCTTCTCCCTTCTCCCTCCCATCTCCCCCTCCCCCTTCATTCTATCTAGGATCTCATTAATTCTTCCATGTTGGCCTTGAATTTGGGGCTTCTTTCAGCTTTCCAAGTAGTTGAGATTACAGGCTTGTACCGTTGGGCTTGGCTCATGCTTGTTTTTATTTTATTTTATGTTTTTTATTTTTTTGAGACAAGGTTTTTCTGTATTGCTTTGGAGCCTGTCCTGGAACTTGCTCTGTAGACCAGGCTGGCTTCAAACTCATAGAGATCTACCAATCTCTTGAGTGCTGGGATTAAAGGCATGCACCACCAATACTTGTTTTTATTTTATTTTATTGTGACTAGGTCTCCCTGTGTATTCATGGCTGGCCTGGAACCAACCTCCAGGCTGGTTTTGAACTCACAGAGATCTACCCACCTCTGCCTTCTGAGTGCTGTGACTAAGAGGTGTGAGCCTCTAAGTCTGACCTTCTGGTTCTGTGCTTATCTTCTTGGTCTTTGTCATTCTTGAATCCCTGTGGTGCTTGAGGGAGAGTAGCACTTTATACTATAGGAAGCTGCTGCTTTTCTCCAAGAATTTGCTCCAAGTGAGTCACAGACTAGACTAAAAGTCAATTGGGTTGGAGTTACTCATAATACACTTCCAGGTTACACAACCAAAACTGAGTTGTTTACCTGATTTTTGCGGAATCAAGAAATTGGGATGAAAGTCATAATAGCCTGAGCAGGCATGGTGGTGCTCGTCTATAATGCCAGCACTTGGAAGATGGAGGCAGGAGGATCAGAACTTTGAGCCCAGCCTAGACTATGTACATACATACAGATACCAAGATAATACAGACTGTTGCTTGTTTCTAAACTGGAAAATGCCAATGTTCCTTGTGCTTTTAAAAAGAGGTATCCTAAGGCTAATTAGTCTCCTAATTATTCAATCCCTAGTCACAACGAATGTAACTTTACGGGGCTGGAGAGATGGGTCAGTTAAGGAGCACATGCTACTCTTTCAGAGAACTCTGGTTTAGTTCCCAGGTCCACACTAGGAGGAACATGGCAGTCTAGCTCCAGTTCTAGGATATCTGCAGCCTTCTTCTGGTGTACTAGGACACCCGCACACATACATACAGACACATAAAGCAAAAACTAAACAGGGTGTGGCACTTGGGGGAGGCAGTGGCAGGTGGACTCAAGGTGTGCACCACCACCGCCTAACAGGTTTATTTATGTTATTTTATGTGTATGAGTGTTTTGCATCACAGGCATGCTTGGTATCTGCAGAGTCACGAGGGTGCTAGCAATTAAACCTGGGTCCTCTGGGGACCAGCCTGGGTTCTTAGCCACCAACCAATCTTTCCAGCCTTCTCCCTTTTCACCTTTTTCTTTTTTTAATTACTTTTTTGAGTCAAAGAGTCTTACTCTGTAGCTTAGATTGTCTGGGAACTCCAGAAGCAGAGGAAGGCGATATCTGAGTTTGAGGTCAGCCTTGTCTATAAAGCAAGTTCCGGGACAGCTGGGCTACAAAAACTCATAACAGATGATTGTCTAAGACTCACTGAATTTTCGAGCTGGGCTATGAACTAGTGGTAACTCTCCTTCCTCAGATTCCTGGGCCTGGGATTATTGGTGTAAGCTACTCTTTCTCTTGTTTTGCCTTTTTCAGCCTTTCTTAGTCCATAAAGGCAAACTTCTCCTCTTAGCCCACCAAAATATTTTTTCTTGCCTTGTGGAATGATTCTCTCTGTTCCAGAATTGAAAGTTAAGGCCAGAGCCTAGTGTGACTCAGGCATTGGGTAAAATTAAAAAAAAAAGAAACTGGAGCCAGAGAAATGGTTCAATGAGTGTGCTCGCACATTCACACACACATACACACACACACACACACACACACACACACACTACACAAAGCATCATGCTATATTACTTGAACAGTAAGGCAGATGATAAAGAGATAATATTCAAGATAATAGTCAACTACATTCTGAGTTCAAGGCCTACCTGGGCTAGAAAGGGACACTCTGCGGCACAATCCTACCTCAAGCCCAAAATGTTTAAATTGCTGTGATTTGTTCCTGATAGCTCAAAAGCTGTGGAAAGAATAAGTCAACAAGGGATGGGAAACTTTTAAGAGACACAGGTAGGGGGAGGACTGGAGTGACCCAGTATCTTCTGAACACACCATTCCCATGAGCTCACAGCAGCAGTGGTGCCTGCACGCAACTCAACACAAAATTAAACTAGTCAACAGTCTAGCATGGAGAGGAGGCTCATGAGCTCCACCCCAAACTGAGCAGCTCTTGATGGTGTGTGGGTCCTAGAGCAGGAAGAATCAGTTTTTAAATATGTGCTCCCTGGTAGATCAACCACACTCCAATGAGTGGTCCTGCGCCCATAAATTGAACTCAGTGGGTTATTTTTATTTATTTATTTTTTTAAAGATTTATTTATTATATATACAGTGTTCTATCTGCATGTTTGCCTGCACACCAGATCTTATTATAGATGGTTGTGAGCCACCGTATGGTTGTTGGGAATTGAACTCAGGACCTCTGGAAAAGTAGTTAACCTCTGAGCCATCTCTCCAGCCCCAAACTCAGTTAAGGGTACTGGTTGATCTTCCAGAAGACTGGACTCAATTTCTTGGCACCCACCTGACAGTTCATGATTTCCTAGAACTCCTGATCAAGGAAATCTGCAGCCTTTCCCTGGCTTCTATGGGCATCAAGCAAATGTGTGCAGATAAAATACTTGTACTCACAAAAGTCAGTAAATCTTAAAAAGAAAAAAAAAAAAAAAAAAAAAAAAAAAAAAGGAGGAATTAGGGAGGTGGGGGTGGCTCTGGGAGGAGTGGCTCTGGGAGGAGTTAGGTGGAGGAGTGGGAGGTTAATCTGATCAAAATACATTATATAAAAATTTCAAATAATGAATAAAATGTATTTTTGAAAAGAATAAGTCAACTGAACTTGGGGACAGACTGAACATAGTTTTGAGGCCATGGAATGAGTAGTTAATGGGGAAGTGATTATGATATGATTAAATGGACTTGTAGAAGATGAATTCATATGTAAATGCATTATTAAATGCCAAGTACTGCATGGGTGTAAACAGTCTAGGGGGATAGCCTAGATGCTCAGAGGAATGAGCTGGTTTTGAAGAGATGATCATTTCTGTTCCGGGTGTCACCTTACTCTCCTGGACAGTTGTTTTTGTCTGGAGTGGAAGCAAGAGATGCTCTGCCAGGTCTTGCTGTCCCTGAAACCCAAGGTGGTTCCAGGGGCAGAGATGAGAATAGAAATGAAGGTAGAAATGTCATTTTAGTGACCTCATGGATACAAGTGAGGATGACACGGGGCACTTCTGCACTTTGCACTCCATGGTGTAGGAAGAACATGCATACGTGCACACACACACACACACACACACACACACACACACACACACACACACACACACTGCTATAATGATTTGTTTGCTCTGAGTTAATCTCTAGCCTAATGTCTGAAGGAATGCAGGCCAGAAACCAGCAGATACGAATCAAACTCAGCATCCTCGGATGTGGCCAAACCCAGATGTCCAGAGGGACAATGAGGGAAGATAAAGAGCGAGACATGCAGGAGATGATAAGAAGAGCTGCACGGACAGTGTGACTCTCAGACACAAGGCTGACTACCTGGCCAGAGAGCAAAACTGAGCTCTCCAGTGCTTGGCTGCCTGCCCTGTCCCGTCCCTCCCCTTTCCCTCCTCCAGACTAGAGGTATAAGGTGGCCTGTTTCCTAGAGTGTGAAATTGCTGCTTCTTGGGTTGCTGGCTGTGTGAACCAGTCATTGCTTGAAGACTCAGTGCCTGCCTCTGCTCTGGTGTTTGTGTTGACAGGCAACATAGGTTCCAGTTTTAGTTAGTGGCAGCCAGTGAGTTTCAGTAGAGGCTGCTTCTCAGCATTTGTCTCACTAGGATTGGCAGAGCCTCTGCAGGAACTTCCAGATAAAATGGTCACTGTCTCCGGGCCTCAGGAATCAAGGGGGCCTGCTAAAGGTGTTTTCTTTCTTTGATACTGGCTGTGTTTGTGTATGCTGGTAACCCCAGCACTTGGGAAGTTCAGGGGTTCAAAGACTAGGAAATACATGAGATTCTGTCTCAAAACAAACAAGCAAACACAAAAGAACTAAAAATGAAAATAAGTAAATAAGATAAATAATAAAGTAAAAGTAAAAAATACAGCTTTATTGGGTGACATGTAATTATCATTTGTACATTCTCAGTTATTCGCTCACTCACTAAACATTGATTCATTGTCAAGTTACAAAGTTGGTATCATATGCAAATGGGTGGATTGTTGTGTCAGATCAATTTGGCTTTCAGAGTACAAATCAAAGCAAGACACAGAAGTAGATAATCCAGCAAAGAGCATAGAGAGATGTTAAAAAAAAATGCAACTGATGGAGCCCAGAGGAGTTTCTGAGAGATTGACAGTGGACCCGAGACTTGGATGATCGATGGGGACATTCTGATGTAGGTCAAGAAACCATCCAAAAGGCAAGGATTCAATAAAGCCAGTGGCTTGTGCAGTATGTCTGCCCTGCAGGGTGTGGCAGCAATGGTTCTGGAAAGGTGAGCAAAGCCAACACACAGAGCAATGCACACACAGCAAGATACACCTGCTTCATTCCCGGATGATATCATTTGGAATAGATGGGTTGACAAGATAAAGCAGGAAAATTTCATCAGCTGTAACAAATAACTGGAATTTCTAGTTTCAGTGTATGAGTTTAATTTTAACGAGTTACAACGAACAGCAGACAAAGCATTCAGTGAAATGTGAATTAGGGAAGGCAGTTTATTTTTCTAAAGATTTATTTAATTATGTATATGTGTGTGTTTCTGAGTGTGGGTATGAGTACATGAAAGCAGGTGACCATGTAGGCCAGAGGTGTTAGATCCCTGGGAGCTGGAGTTACAGGTGATTGGGAGCTACCTGACATGGGTGTTGGGAACTGAATTCAGGTCCTCTGCAAGAGCAATGACTGCTCTTATCCACTGAGCAATTCTCCAGTCCACCAGGGAGGGCAGTTTAGGGTCTCAAAAGAAGAAAGGAGACATACTGTAGAACTCTTGTTTGTTTTTTCTTTTGAAGCATGAGCTTGGAAGCTCAAGCTGGCCTCACCAAGACTCACCAAGAAACCCAGGACTGACTTCAAACTTATGGTAATCCTCCTGCCTCAACCCCAGAGTGTTGTTATTACAGGCCTGCATTGCCACATGGGGCTAATTCAATTACAGTTGTAAAATCTTGGAGATATTACTCCTGGATAAGGCAAAGATGATGATTATCAAGGTGATTGAGGAAAATCCTACAACAGCCTTAAGGATTTGGGGTGGGGATGGGGTGGGGTGGAGGTGGTGTTGAGACAGTCTCTCTATATAGCTCTGGCTGTCCTGGAACTCACTATGTAGGTAGCCCAGGCTGCCCTGGAACCTATAGATATTTGCCTTCAAAGTCTGAGAAATGCATGTTCTACCACAGTTGGTCCTAAGGGACTATTTTATTGGTTTTTCAAGGCAGGATTTCTTTGCACCTTTGAAGGATGTCCTGGAACTCACTTTGTAGACCAGGCTGACCTTGAACTCACAGAGATCCACTTGCCTCTGCCTCCTGAGGGCTGGGATTAAAGGCATGCTCCACCACCACCTGGCCTTAAGGACTGTGTTTAAAAGTATAAGGGCTAGAGAGACAGCTCATGGGTTAAGTGAACTGGCTGCTTTTCCAAAAGACTCACAACCATCTGTAACTCCAGTTAATCTGGCACCCTCTTCTAGCCTCCAAGTGTACCAGCCGTACACGTGGTGTACAGACATACATGCAGGCAAAATATCCATACATATAAACAAATTTTTAGAAAATTATATTTGCTGAGTATAGTAGTGCAAATCTTTAATCCTAGCAATTGAAATGTAGAGGCAGATGGATCTCTGTGAGTTCCAGACCAATCTGGTTTACACAGAGAGAGTTCCAGGCCAGCCAGGGCTATAAAGTGAAACTCTGTATCAAAATAAATAAATAAACAAAAAGTTATATGTATTTATTGTATATATGTATGCATGTGTGTGCCCATGTGCTATCAGGCTTGACAGAAAGAATCTTTACCCACTGAGCCGTGTCTTTAGTCCTACCCAAGTAATTTAAAAGCAGGAAACACCCTGAATATGTACAAAAAGACATACTTAGAGAAAGGTTTTATTTGAATTTTTATATTAAAGTTATATTAATATTTTAAATTTTTGGAATTTTTATATATGAACACTTTATTTTGATCATATTCAACCCCACTCATACTTCCAGCTCCTTCCAGATTCACTTCCAACCTTTTACCCCTCATCATGCCTTCCCTCATATATATATATCCTACCAAATCTGATTTATGGTGCCCATATTGTCATGGGCACCCACTGAAGCACACAGTCAGCTTACTAGGGATCACACCTTTAAAGACAACTGACTCTTCCCCCAGAAACCATCAGCTATTAATGCCTCTTCAGCAAAGATTATGGTATAATGAATGAGCTCTGTTCCCCTCCATGCTAGAATGTTGACTGGCTTATAGAATAATTTTTAAATTTATTCTTTGACAATTTTATACACATATACAATGAGTCATGTCTCCCTCTGACCTCATGTCCTCCTCCTCTTTTTTTTTTTTTTTGTTTGTTTTTGTTTTCCTCATTGAAGCCACATAGTACTGCCTGCATGCACACGGGTGTGGGAAGATGAACCAAAGCACGACCAATCCACCAGCATCTGTGAGTTGCCAATAGCCCTTCAGCTAGGAGTGGAGCTTCAGGAGCCCCTCTCTTATACATGGTGGGATGCTGACTAATCTTGTGCTGTGGATTCATGAGTGCAAAAGACATCATGTCCAGCAGACAGCATTCTAGATTATCAACAGTCTTGCTAAGATGTACCTGCTTGTGCAATAATGGCACGATGGTTATGTGTACAACCAAATACTTTCTGATTGGATTTAAGGTCCATACTATAAGAAAGAATCCATATTTAGTACTGCAAGCAAAGACAAAAACTTCATAGCTAGGGAAGTCACAGACATAGTGGGAAATTTGTTGTTTCGTTAGATGGCTATGATGTGCCTGTCAGAGTGCCTTCTTTTTCTTTTCTTTTTTGTTTTGTTTTGTTTTTGCTTTTGTTTTTCAAGACAGGGTTTCTCTGTATTGCTTTGGAGCCTGTCCTGGAACTCACTCTGTAGACCAGGCTGGTCTCGAACTCCCAGAGATCCTCCTGTCTCTGCCTCCCAAGTGCTGGGACTAAAGGTGTGAGCCACCACTGCCTGGCTCAGATAGCCTTCTAAACATTTGTTTATGACCATTGATTATTGCTGCTATGTGCCTTGGTGAGTGAAATGTCATCTCAAAGTAGATAGTGGTTACTGCAGAGACTCATAAGCAGTCAAAGTTCCAAGAATAAGTGACCATTGTAATGGCATAACAACCCAGTGCTCCTCACTGAATGGGGAAAAATACATCTATATCACCCATCATCTTGAAGTCAGTTAATTGTTCTTATCAGAGTCTATATTAATATTCCCTTGTGGAAGTGGGGGAGGGCTCACAAGGCAGCACCCATGTGCATGAAGAATCTCTTCTCTCAGAGGAAAGTGGTTAACTAGAAGAGGAGGAGGTGGTGGTATAGCTATCCATAAGTTGTCCATACTCCCCTAAGTAACTTCTCATTCATGTTCCACAAATAACCTCAATTAAATCGACCAAACTGTACTTGGGTGGGATTCTTTGGTCTGTAAAGAGACAATTATTTACATCATCCTAGGAAATGTCACACAACATTAATAGGTTCTGGATACTAAAAACCTAACTGGTGAATTAGGTGTGCTGTCGAATGTCTGTCATTCCAGATACTTAGGAAGCAGAAACAGAATTTCCAGAGCTCAGAAGCTAGCCAGCTTTAACAACAGAGCAAGACCCCACTTCTACAAGAGGAAAAGAAGAGTACCTAGAAGAGGTAGCTTTTCGTTTTTTCTTGTAAAGGAGTCATAATGTAATCAACTTCATAGCACTAGATAACTCACGAAGGGTCTGTTATTGTAAAGTAAGCACTCCAGTGCACACTAGAGACTAGACAACATCCTCTGGAGGTCTGTGGCTTTCCCACATTGTCCTGACACTGAGGACAGTTTTCTGCCCACAAAGCCACATTCTTCTTTCCATACTACTTTCCCCCAACTGGCACATGGTGAGTGTTCTTCAAGACACACTGGGAAATGACTTCTTTCCTGTCACAGATTGGTCTGTCTTCTCTCTATTGTGGGGCTACAGTCCTTGTGCACTGTTGGTGAACAATCAGATGTTGGCCTCAAAGTTCATCCACATGATGCCAATCAATACTGTGTAATGAAATGAATATAAGAGCAATTTTCTCTCAATTCTTTTTCTCCAGTTGCCCTTCCTTGCAGTATAAGGCCTCATAGCTGTCAATCTTTTTGACCTTTCCTCCCATTCCTTACACCACTAGTCAGCCTAAGATGTGCTGATCCTGTTTTCAGAGCCTGCCAGAGAAGGATGCCTATCTGGCTTTTGGGCAGCCCCAACGTCTACTGGATCCAGGGGAGGTGTTGAATGGCTGTGACAAATGGCCAACCTGGCAGACCATACAAGATGTGCCTTGCTCATCTGAGAAGGGACTTCCCGCCTTCCCAAGCTCTTAAAATGACATTGGCTGTTGTACACTCACCTGAGTGAGTGTGTGTGTGTGGGGGTGCTGAAGGATCTTTTCTTCAAGTTTATTGGCCGTTACCATCATTGTGCCACAGAAAGACTCTAAGACAGATCTAAAGAATTAACTAAATATCTTCCTTGTGAGGTATCATGGCAGAGAAGCTTGGAGAACGGGGTTCAATGGTTAGCCCTGAGGGTTAAGTACTCTTGGATCCTCTGACTCAGTCTAGCTTCAATAAAAAAAAAAAAAACTATTATTATTAGAGACAAGATATAGATCTGTCACTATGTAGACTAGGCTGGCTTTAAGCTTATGGTGATCCTCCTGCCTCAGCTTCCCAGGCATAATCATTGGTCTCATTAAGGAGGTGCTCTTTTCATCTGCCTATTCCTTCAGCCCTTGATACTGGCATTCTCCTGACCCTGACCCTGGGCCTGACAATTTTTGGTTGCAAGACAATTCCCACTAAGGTTCCACTGGTGAGAACCTCAGGTTTCTTTGGTCACTATAAGCCACAGAAATGGCTCACAACTAGTCAGCAAATATTTGCTTCAGTTTGTTTGGCACTATGTAGGTCCCCAGGCTATCACTCCTGAGCCTGTACTGAGTATATTTTGGTCTGTTGGGCTGTGAAAAGGGTATGGTACCGATTGATTCAGACTTGCCCTGACCAAAATGGAACTACTAGCTCTGTGTGTTTGAACACTTGAACGGTGGCTGGTCTGTTTTAATTTGCTTTGCAAAGCTGCAGTACTAATTCACAGAAATTTAACTCTGTGTGTTTTGTTTTTTGTGGTGTTTCGGACTGAACTCAGGACTCCATACACACTAAACATGTGCTCTAGTACTCTACCACTGAAATGAATTGTCAGAATCTTCAGCATCCTCAGTATCCTTAGCAGCATCCTCAGCATCCCCAGTAGTATCCTCAGCATTAGTCTCTTCATCCTTTTCATTATCATCATTGTTACTTTACTTTTTGTGACAGGGTTGTCTGGCTGGGCTTGCCTGCCTCCTAATCCAGACAGATCATGGAATTGTGATTTTCCCTGATGAAGAAAATCCTTCCCAGGTATAAAGATTAAAAATTTGTACCACCATGTTTATCTTTTAAAAATGATTTTTATGTTGACAAAATGTTGAGCAATCAAGTTGCTGTTTCTCTCTCTCTCTCTCTCTCTCTCTCTCTCTCTCTCTCTCTCGTGTGTGTGTGTGTGTGTGTGTGTGTGTGTGTGTGTGTGTGTGTAGTGTATGTGTGTGTGTGTGTGTGTGTGTGTGTGTGTGTGTGTGTTTTGTATACAGGGTCTCATGTAGTCTACATTGTCCCCAAACTTAAATTCGTGTCTGGGGATGAACTTGAACTCCTGATCTTCCTGCCTCTACCACTTAAGTGTTAAAGTTACTTTATTATGCTTTAAATTTTATTTATTTATTTATTACTTGGCTTTAGAGACAAGGTTTCTCTGTGTAACTGTCCTGGAACTCACTTTGTAGACCAGGCTGGCCCCAAACTCATAGAAATCCACCTACCTCTGCCTCCTGAGTGATGGAATTAAAGATGTAACTGGTTAAATTTTTCAATAAGCACAGTAAGAAAGTAAAACTGAACAGGTAAAATAAAAATTTTCCTTTTTTAGTTGTAGTTTTGTGTTTTGTTGTGACAGGATGCACATACACAGACACAGATATACATATGTAAATAAAAATGAACAAATGCTATTTTTTTTTTTTTAAACAAAGGAAAGCTTCAGTGGACGTGTCACACACCCTTGATCCCAGCATTTGGAAGCAGAGGCAGGCAGATCTCTGATTTTAAGGTCAGCCTTGTCTGCAGAGTGAGTTCCAAAACATTTAGAGCTACATAGTGAAACACTGTTTCAAAAAAGTATTATACATATGACAAGTATCATATATATTTATATATATAGTACATTTTTTATTTTTAATTTATTTTATGCACATTGTTGTTTTGTCATGGGTGTTGGATCCCTTGGAACTGAAATCACAGAAAGTTAGAGTGAGTTCCAGGACAGTCAGGGCTGTTTCACAGAGAAAGGCTGTCTCAAAACAACAAACAAACAAACAAACAAACAAACAAACAAAGGAAAACTTAATCACATTTTATGTGTGACTGTTTTCTATTTCTTTTTGAGAACTTTGGCTCAGATAAACCAGCCTCTATTTCCAGAACTTGAGAGATAGATTCCTGAACCAAATCATGGGATTATTATTATTATTATTATTATTATTATTATTATTATTTAGAAGAAAAATGTTTTCTGCTTTAAAAAGAATCAAGCCTGGCATAGTGGCATATGCCTTTAATTCCAGCACTTGGGAGGTAAAGACAGGCAGATCTTTGTGAGTTTGAGGCCAGCCTGGTCATTATAGGTAATTCTAGGAGAGCCAAGCCTACAACAACAACAACAATGTATCATACTTATTAATAGCTACCTAGTAGAGAGAATGAGTAGAACAATGTGGGGCTATTTATGAGCTATCTATGTGGAGATGGACTGTGTTAAGTGTTGTGTGTGAAAGCAATTGCTGCCTGAGTAGAAGAGATAAGGCATGCAGGCCCCTGAGTGGTGCAGATAAAGGCTGCAGGATTGCAGATACTGGGGGAGATTCCACCTCTTGTGGCAATGAAAGGTCAGTATGAGCTGAGCCTTGATGATAGATGAGGTTTTCACAAACGAAGTTGGTCAGTCGTGGGATATCACCTGGCAATCCCAGGACTAGAGAGGTGGAGGCAGGAGGACCAGTTTCAGGTCATCATTAGCTACATAGCAAGTTTGAAGCTAGTCTGGGCTATATAAGAGCATATAAAACAAAAACAAAGCAAACTGGGCATGGTGGTGCATGCCTTCAATCCCAGCACTTGGGATGCAGAGACAGGCAGATGTCTCAGTCTGAGGCCAGCCTGGTCTACAGAGTGAGTTCCAGATCAGCCAGGGCTACAAAATGAGACCCTCTCTTGGAAAATAAATAAATAAATGAAAAGAAGGATGGCTCAGGAGACATTCCAGGCAATGGAAACTGGCGTTTTTTTTTGCCTTTGTTTTGTTTTCATGAAGCATAGACTAACCTCAAGCTAGTTTCTAGCTGAAGCTGTCCTTGAATTACTGGCCCTCATTTCTCTCTCCATGGTAGAATTGCAGGAGTGTGCTGCCACTCTTGGGTTTAACTGAGTTTTAGTTTAGCTGAAGCTGCAGGAGAGAAGGAAGATATCCCACTAGCTATTATATAACTACTTCCTATAACAGAAACATTTCTAGTTTACCAAAGTCAGAGCATGCTCAGCACTGGCATCTTTGTTACAGCTCCTGAAACTTAAAATATTGGTAAGGTGGTTCCCCAAGCTTCTAAAAATTGTAACAATGGCTAGAAAGGAGGCTCTCCAAGCTGCCCACCAGCAGGCAAGCTATATGGGAACTCCTGGGACACTGCTTTTGTGAACTGTTGCAGGAGCTACCTTATGTTCACCCTAGGGTGTGCTTTCTGCGACACATAGGCCTTTGGTCAGCTTTCTGTGACACATATGCCTTCGGTCATCCACACTCCTGTGAGTAACCTCCCAGCCACAGCAAGCAATCCAGTAAACTTTCTACTTCTGTTAGACCTGAAAGGAACCGTTCCTCTAGTCTCTTTGGTGCCCACCAGAAAACATAACACAACCCTAACACTGACAGCAGTGGTGTGAATCCTAGTGGCGGCCTTATTCTGGGATGGCTCTTGGGAACATTTACTAAAGGCACGAGCTACAGTAAACACATTTTATTACATAAGCTAAGGATCCTAATTGAGTGAGTTCAGACTTCCTTAGGAAGCATTCAGAGGTTTGGTGAGCATAATGTAATTTTTGGTAGTATAGTTTGTACAGTTTCAAACTTCCACATGTGAAATGAGAATAATGACAATACCTGCTTCATAGTTATTTATGAAGATTTAGTGAGTTATGTATGTAAAGTTCTTAAACACATAATATCTACACAGAGTACTTCTATAAAGGGTTGAGATGTTGGGCATGATGGTACACACCTTCAACAATCCCAGCATTCAGGAGGCAGAGGCAGAGGCAGAGGCAGGCTGATTTCTGTGATTTTGAGCCTAGTCTTCCTACATAGTGAGTTTCAGGCCAGCCAGGGCTATATGGTGAGACCTTGTCTTGATGAGAGATGTTATTCTGTAAATATGTTTCTCTTATTGGTTAATGAATAAAGCACTATTGGCCGATTGGAAAGCAAGATCGGTAAGACTAGGAGACAAGGAGGAGAGAGGAAGTAGTAGGGAGGAGTCAACATGTAGAGACTTGAGAGAATAGAGGTCCGGCCCTCAGTCCGGTAAGATGAGACCACATGGAAATACTTAGATTAATAGAAATTGGTTAATATTTAAGACAGAGCTAGCCAATAAGAAATGCTAGTAAATGGCCAACAGAATTATATCTAATACAGCGTCTCTGTATGTTATTTGGGGCTGGCTTGGCTTGGGAACAAGACTGGCAGAGAAACCTACTCGTAACATTGTCTCAAAAATTTTTTTTTTTGAGAAAAAGTTGGTCTGTTATTGCTAACCACATATATCTAGGCAGCTAAGAAGTGTAGACAAGTTACATGAAAACATCTACTTTCCCCAAATACCATATGAATGTAATAACCACAGATATAAACAATGCACAGAGGCAGGAATGGTGACACAGGTTTGTAATCCAGTACTTAAGAGAGGAAGGCAGGAAAATCACAAATTCTAGGCCAAAAGAAAGACAGGATGGTGGTGGCACACTGCTTTAATCCCAGCACTAGGCAGGCTGATCTTTGAGTTTAAGGCCAGCCTGGTCTTCAGAGTAAGTTCCATGACAGCTACACAGAGAAAACCTATCTCAAACAACAACAATAAAAATGCCAGAAGAACCCATGGCCACCAGCCCAGGGGTGTCCCTACCCACAATGAACCCTGTCCCATAGCTTACTAATTAAAAAAATGTCCTACAGGCTTGCCTACAGCTGGATCTTCTGAAGGCATTTTCTCAATTAAGGTTCCCTCTTTTCAGATAACTCTTAGCTTGTGTCAAGTTGACATAAAACTAGCCAGCACAACCCTGTATCCATGAAATAAGGTAAAGAGAAATAGAGCAGAAAACCTGATATTATTCTCATTCAAACCACCACACATAAAATGAATTTTAAAAAAATAACATCTGGGTTTAGTTGGTAAACCACATGGCCATGTCATCTCTAGAAAAAGAGGATGAATTAGATGTATACCAGGGTATTGGGAATTGATGATGTGTTACTGGTTTTAGTATTTGTAGGGACCAGACACACGACAAACTTTTTTTTCTGTAATGTCACATTTTATTTGTTTTTTAGTTTATTTAACATTTTTTTCATTTACATACCAACTATAGTTTCCTCTCCCTCCCTCTCCTCTCATCCTCCCCACCTCTGCACAATCAACTGTTTTTTTTTTTTTTTTAAAGATACACTTATTCATTATGTATTCAGTGTTCTGCCTGCATGGTGCTCTGCATGTCAGAAAAGAACACCATAGAAGGTTGTGAGCCACCCTGTAGTTGCTGGGAATTGAACTCAGGTTCTCTGTCAGAGCAGCCAGTGCTCTTAACCTCTGAGCCCCCAACTTTTTATTTAGAAGGCATCCTGACTTGGGTAGTTGGCAATGAGCTGTTGTGGATGGGACCCAGGCAGCCATGACACTAGGAGAAGGGAGCATTGGCTCCCAGAAGTTTCCCTGAAGGCAGATCCTCCTTTTCCTAGCAGAGTGTGTGTTTTTATTGACCCAGGGCAGCTGGGCTCAAATTAGATGGGGTCCCAGCTGTGCTGGGAAGAGAATGATAGCACTGCGGGCACTGGGACTCCTTGAGAAATTCTGAGTCAGCTTGTCCCAGCCTGGGCTGTTTTTCATGCTACTTACTGGCAGATGCCCTCCATAAGAAGAGCTGGCATCCAACACATTCTACTGGCATCTGTACCTGTTCTTTAAATAAATTCTTTTTGAGGTAGGATTTCACTATACAGTCAGGCTGGGCTATGTAGTCCAAGTTGACCTTGAACTTGCAAGCCTCCTTTCTCTGCCTCACAAGCGCTAGGATTAGGGATGTGATCCACCAAGCCTGGCTTCTATTAACTTTCTCAGTATTGGCAGCAGTGTCTTTATTCCTTGAGAGTTCTGCAGGAGAAATCCCAAAGACAACAAATTCTGTATTAAACAACTGTTGGTGGTTTTTAGGAGCCTCCTTCTAACTTCATGGCCTCAGCCAACTTCTTTCTGAAGTCCCTGTTCCTGGCAGAAGAACAAATTCTGTATAGAGATCCATGCTGGCCTTCAGCTATAGTGGAGAGTTCGTGCCTGGAATGGGATGGAAGGTTTCAGAGGTGGAGTTCTTGATTTTGTTCTGTTTTGGGACAGTGTCTCCTCTGTAGTCCAGGCTAGCCACAAGCTTGCAATCTCCCTATTACATTCACGTACAGACATGTGGTAGCATATGCCTGTAATATACTTACACAGTTTCTGTGCCCAGGGCCCCACAGTTTTGGTTGTTTCAACTCACTATGTAGGTGAGGGTGACTTTGAAGTTCTGACCCTTACTGCTGGGATTAAAGGCAATATTGTTTTGAGATGGGGGTCTAAGTAACCCTGGCTGGAATTTGCTATGTAAACTGGTCTGGCCTGGAATATGCAGACCCACCTGTCTCTGCCTTGCTGGTGCTGTGATTACCACACTTGACCAGAATTGCCGTTAAGAGCTAATCTTTTTTTTTTTTTCCCCTTTTTTAAATTAATATTTTTTGTTATTTTACATATCGACTCCAGTTCCCTCTCCCTCTCATCTTCCCATGTCTCCCCACCCCCATCCCATTCCACAAGGAGGGTGAGGCCTTCCAGGAGGGACCATCACAATCTGTCAAATCATTTGGGGTGGGACCTAGGCCCTCCCTCCTGTCTCTAGGCTAAGGGAGTATCCCTTCAATGGGGAATGTGCTCCTGAAGTCATTTCAGGCACCAGGAATATATCCTGGTTCCACTGTCAGAGGTCCCATAGAGTTCTCAGACCTCCTAACTGAGATCCGTTGGGGGTGTGGGGGTCTGGGTCGGTTCTATGCTCCCAGCTGTCAATCTGGGGTCCATGAGCTCCCCCTTGTTCAGGTCAGCTGTCTCTGTAGGTTTCTGCTTGACCCCTTTTCTTATCCCTCCTCCCTCTCTGTAACAGTATTCCACGAGTTTGGCTCAGTGTTTAGCTGTGGGTGTCTGCTTCTGCTTCCATCAGCTACTGGATGAAGGCTCTAGGATGGCATATAAGGTAGTCATCAATCTCATTATCGGGGAAGGGCATTTTTTTGTTAATTGGGGTCGTCCTTGTAGGTCTCTGGACTTAAGAGCTAGTCTTGCCTTTTGGAATGAAATGGAGAAGCAAGAATCAAGAAAGTAGCTTTTGCCTGGTGCCTCTGCTACCCCCAGCGACCGGAAGCGGGAGCCCGGGCTGGTGAGGGTTCTGGGCGCAGTGACTTTCC
Organism: Cricetiscus sungorus; assembly: GCA_030556225.1. Taxonomy (NCBI): domain Eukaryota; kingdom Metazoa; phylum Chordata; class Mammalia; order Rodentia; family Cricetidae; genus Cricetiscus; species Cricetiscus sungorus. The sequence goes on from JANBXA010000642.1 coordinate 153,060, forward strand.
ACTAAGCTGCGCAGCTGAGCACTTTTAAATGCCTTTGCTTGCACGTGGTTGCTGTGAGTCATCTCCTTTCCCTAGACAAAGAAATCTAGGCTTTGCTAATCGGGCTTACAGGGTCCGCTAAAGCGTGAGTCAAGCTCGTGCTTCCCAAGAGCTGTAACCGCTTGCCCTTCTCCCAGGGGAAGCTCCCACTGCTGGGGTGAAAATCTGCGATTCTCGCCCATTGTCGGGGTGTAAATCTGCGTTTCTATAGAATACGGGACCAAAGGACCCACGCGGCGAGTGAAGCAGTAAAACCCCAGCTTCAGAAGAGAGGAGTGTGTGTGCACTTTAAAAATCCGATTTCTAAAAACCACAACATTCCTTCTTTGGACAGGCGAGATGGTTCAGCAGGTAAATCCCGAACACCTGAGATTAGTCCCCTGGGAAGGCGGAAGCCGATTTCAACAAGTTGTTCTCTGACCTTCACATCGGTTTAAAATAAATAAATAAAAATAAATAAATATTTAAATAAGTAAATAGTGTCGTTTGCTGAACATGGTGGAATATGCTTGTAGTCCCAGCACTTGCGGGATGGAGCCAAGGGGATTAGGAGTTCAAGGCCAGCCATGATTACATAGTCTGCTCAGTTTTAGGGCGGCTTGAATTACATGAGACTCTGTCTCAAAACAGAAAAACGTGGTCATTTTAAAAACTCTTTAAAAAATTAGGGCGTTTATACTGGGATAAAGAGGTGGAGGAAGAGGCGGAACTCAGGGACATCCTCCAGGGAAAGTAAATGTGGGCCGTTTGGCAAGCCCCGTGGCTGATGTGAATATCAACAAGAGCCACTTTGTGTCCACAGTGCCACTTTATAGCCCAGCCAAGCCGGTGAGGCTTCAGTGTGCCGGCACACAAATCCCAGCGCCAGGGAGCCCTGCTTTGACCTTCTTAGTTAGCCATCGCCCAGTTCTGGGTTGACCCTGAGGGTTTTTTTTTTTTTTTTTGTACTGATTGATTTTTATATATTTCTCAAACATTTTAACTAAAATAATTCAGGCGCCCCGGTAGTCCCAGCATTTGTTAGGTGGAAGCAGGAAGGTTAGGGACTGAAGGCAATCTTTAGAGGTATGAGGCCCTGTTTCAACAAGACAAAACAAAAATACCACAGAGGGGGAAAAAAAAAAACTAATCCTTCACCATTCATGATCGCTGTTAACATGTTGTTCCATGTTCATACTTGTTTTTCCCCCATTCAGTTTGTTTTATTAAAGCAAAAGTGGAATCATTGTAACCAAGAAAAACAAAAAATACAGAAATACAGAAATGAAAATACAGAATGAAAATACAGAATGTCTGCACGTAAGTGCTCATACCAGCATTATTAAAAACAAAAAACAAAATTACGTGTGTGTGTGTGTGTGTGTGTGTGTGTGTGTGTGTGTGTTTATGCTTGCACACTGAAGCACATTCCCAAGCACTATCACATCAGATCTTTTTCCTTGTTCTTTCTTTATTTTATACTATGCATGGGTGTTTTGTTTGAATGTGTCTGGTGCCTGAGGGGTCAGTAGAGGATATTGAATCCTCTGGAACTGGAGTCACTACTGGTTGTGAGCTGCCACGTGGGTTCTGGGAACCAGTCATGGGTCCTCTAGAAGAGCAGTCAGTGATCTTAACTAAGCTTTATCTTTCTTCAGTACCACCTGACGCCCTTGAGACAGGGTCTCTCTCTACGTAGCCCTGGATGTCCTGGAACTCAGTGTATAGACCACATTGGACTAATGGTGTGGGCCACTATCACTGACTTAGTTATTTTTAACAGTGCTGGGAATAGAACTGAGGCCTTGCATATTTCGAGCAAGCAACCTGCCACCACACAAAGGTTTCGTGTGTAACTTAGACTGGCCTTAAGTTTGCTATAGTAGTCCAGGTGGTCTTGAACTTACAGTCCTCCTGCCCTTGTCTCTTAAGTGCTGGGATCACCTACATGTACTTCCTATTTGTTCAATGCAAGCCCACAATCTTTTTTATTTCCAATTACTCCCCCTTTCCTTCATTCCATTCCCCTCCCCCCAAAATGTTTATTACTTATTCACCATTGTGTAATGCCCTTGGAAAATTATCACATTTCTGTAGCTTTAGAAATGCTTAGGTGAGCTTGTACATATCTGTGATCTCACTTGGCAAGGTGGAGGTAGTGGGGTCAAGAGCTCACTGTCATCCTTTGTTACATAGTGAGTTGGAGGCAAACCTGGGTTACAGGAGACTGTCTCGAAAAAGGAAAAACCAGAGCTAGTGAGATGCTGCCAACTCCTGTAACTGAGACTTGTGTAGCAGAAGAGCTCGACAAAGTATGCTTGGTCTTGCCCCATAAATAAATGTGACTGAGAAAAGCTTGAGAGAATGTTTGGTTGTCAAGGCTAGGCTCACGACTACAACATAAAAACTACAATAACAATCAGGCTGGGCAGTAGTGTTGCACACCTTTAGTCCCAGCACTTGGGAAGCAGAGGCAGGTGAATCTCAGCGAGTTTGAACCCAGCCTGGTCTATAAAGTCACAGAGAAACGCTGTCTCAAAAATAAATAAATAAGTAAATAAATAAAGGAACAAAACAAAACAAAAAAATCCAACAGCCTCCAGATAAATAAAAAACTTTCCCAACACTGGGAAGCCAGCAACAGGAGGATTGCTATGAGTTCAAGCCCATCCTGGTCTATATAGCAATTTTCAGGAAACTAGAGCTATATAGGGAAACATTATCATAAATAAATATCATAAATTTAAAAAGTGTTGCTGGATGTAGTGGCTCATGCTGATAACCCATAGGAGTATGAGACAAGAGGAATGCTATGAGTCATGAAAGTGAGTCTAGCCAGGGCTAGCCTACACTCAGTCTCAATTTCTTTTTCTTTCAAGACAGGGTTTCTCTGTGCAGTCCTGGCTGTCCTGGAACTTACTCTGCAGACCAGGCTGGCTCGAAGTTACAAAGATCTCCCTGCCTTTGTGTGTGCCATCACTGCCCGGCTAAAGTTTTTATAATACAAAGTGTTATAAAACTTTGTATTCAATAGTATTTTGAGATTTCTTCATGATCTCAAATTATATTATTTCTTAGTAAACATGGCATTTAAACTTATATTGCCATGATGATGGACGACACCTGTGGGCTGCCTTTCTCTCTTACCACAATAAGCATGAACCTAAGCAAGAATCACGCAAGACACACAGGTTTGGGGCACGTATCTGGCCACGAAGACAAGTTCTATTTAACTGAAATACAAGCCACATTGCAATGCTAGTGCCTGGGAGGCAGAGGAAGGAGAGTTAAGATTCAAGGTCAGCCTTACATAGTGAGTTCCAGGGCAGCCTGAGCTACATGAGACCCTGTTTCAAAACCAAAGCAAATCATATGAAAATCAAAGAAACCAACCCCAAATCTTTAGCTTCCTGGGATATTTTCTAATCTATAGCCTCCCCTTTCTCCTCATGTACAGGAATGTTAATCTCTGAACACTCTTTGTGTTAATCTCTGAACACTTACACACTCCAAACTTCCTTTTCTTCCCTTTTTATGTAGTGCTGGGGTTGAACCTGGATCCCACTCATGTGAGGCTGTGAGCTACTGCTGAGCTAAAGACCAAACTTTTCAGTCTTTGTTGTCCTGAGGAGTCTAAGGTCCTGTCTCACTGTGCCATTAGTGTGCACTTCTCCTACTCTGGCTGTCTCTGGTCCCTGGGGACGTTGCCCATCCCTTCATACACTTTTTTGACATGTGGTCTGTTACTAAGTCTTTTTACTGCTCCTTCATTTTCCCTTTCCTGTTTGTGTTTCTGAGACTGGGTCTCAGGTATCCCAGGCTAGCTGTGAACTCGCTGTGTAGCCAGAATGACTGGAAACTTCTGGTTCTTTCATCTCACTTCTCCATTGTTAGGATTGTGGGTGAGACTGCCAACCACAGCTTATTTGTATTTCTTTTTTTGTCGAGCTACAGAAACTCTTTAAATGGGTGAGATATTGACCTCCCATACTGATAAGAAGTTGTAAGCTCCCTTCTAGTCTGTTACCCATTAACTCAGTGGAATCTTTGGGTGAAGGAATCTCTCTTGTGGCTTTCTTTACCTCCTGGCCCTTGTGATCTGCGTTGAAAGAAGTCAGATGTGACACACTGAGTGAAGAAAACAGGCAGTGCTGATGACAGGCTGTGAAGCAACGTGAAAGGTAACAGTGAAAAGTGGTTAAAAGGACCTCCGCAGAGGGGCACACTGGAATACCATGTAAGTGACTAGTGGCCAGAGACCAGTATGCTTGGGCAGGTTTCATACTACTGATCAAATTCTCTGGAACAGCCAGCTTTCCTAAGAAGTAGTTCCCTAAGGGACCACCCCCCTTCCAACCAATGGCCTCAAACTCACCAAGTAGCTGAGGATGTTTTGGAACTCCTGACACTCCTGACTGTGGGTGACAGTTATGTACACCCCCCAGCACCCCTGGTGCTCTCCTGGATTGACTCTGTGGGAAATAAGTAATGGTATGACTTTACTCTTTCCCACAGAGTCACTGGCTAGCTTTTGGAAGTTTAAATGTCATGTCTCCATCACAGCCACCACACAAACGACTTAACATTAAAAAGACCCAACTATCAAATTTAGATTGCTATCGACCTCAACATAACTAAAATCCATATTTCGGATTGCTGAGCAAAATTATAAAATGCTTGAGACTAGGACTGTTGGTGGTGAGCTGAGAGGACATGACCAATACACATGCTTGTTCCTGCAGGCACCCAAACTTGAAAATGCTAGGATATTTCAGCTTTTCAGCCTCAAAATGTAATTCTGACTGTGCCTGGGTATTAATTAACATCTCCCCCTATCTCTAGGGCTCAGCGGGTAGTCTCTGCAGGCCTTGGGAGGGGTGGATGTTTAGACACTGATATTGTTGCGAAACCACCGCTTCTAATGCACTGGGACTGGCAGGCTGGTGGCACTTGTTTCTTCCTCGGACAGACACCTGGAAAATCACCTGTGTTTTCCTCATGGTGGGAAAGTTACAGTCACATCTTTTCATCTTGCTCTCTGTTGACGAGTCTGGAAATATTTTCTGTGTTTTGCTTTAGAGGGAAAATTTAACAGCTGGCAGAATAGCCTGAGGCTGCTCTGAGATGCAGAAACATCTAAATTTACACATCTGTAATTCTTCAGCAGAAGTGACAAATTTGTACTGCTTATGAGACTGTGATGTGTTTCTGCTGCTTCCCAGTGTTCTTCCTGCGTTGAGATTTACTCAGGTTTTTTTTTGTTTGTTTGTTTGTTTGTTTTCTGAGACAGGGTTTCTCTGTATTGCTTTGGAGCCTGTCCTAGGACTAGCTCTGTAGACCAGGCTGGGCTGAACTCAGAGATTTGGCTGCCTCTGCCTCCTGAGGCTGAGATTAAAGGCGCGTGCCACCAAGCCTGGCTAATGGCAGGTTCTTTGTTTTTATTTATTTATTTGGTTTTTCGAGACAGGGTTTCTCTGTATTGTTTTGAAGCCTTGTCCTGGAACTCACTCTTTAGATCAGGCTGGCCTCGAACTCACAGAGATCTGCCTGCCTCTGCCTCCCGAGAACTGGGAATAAAGGTGTGCGCCACCAATGCCCAGCTCATGCTAGCAGGTTCTTAATAAAGAAGATTGTACCCTTCCCAGAACTAGGAAGGGCAGACATATGGCAATAGACATTTTTTTTTTCAGTTTTCTGGTGAATCCTGGTTCTCACACATGTTCTGGTGGTGACAGAGGTCAGTAACAGCTGGAAGGATGGTTTCAGGATAATGCAGAGAAGATGTAAAACTGTCATTGTGGACAGAACAGTCAGATACAAAAATAAATGCAGAGGGGGCTGGATTTAATTCCCAGCACCCACAAGGCAGCCTACACCCAACTATAACTTCATTCTGGGGCAGCTGATGAAGAAAACCAGAAGCACTTTGGGAAGGAAGTATGAAGGTGGTGCACAGACAGCACATGCACACAAAACACACATACCATACATATAAGATAACTTAAAAACACAGAGTTAATGCAAAAGGATTTATTTTGATGATTTATAAAATAAATGTCACATAGCAATTTAACCTGTATTTACAAATTTAAAAATAAATTTTAATAACTGTATTTACACCATGTTATATCAACCACATGTTAATTAAACTGTTACAGGTTAAGTGCTGGGACACACACAACAGAACGTCAGGCAGACTTTCAGTCCTTAGGTAACTTTTACAGTATGTCCCATAACCACCGGACACTGGGTAGCTGCAGCTTCTGGGAGCTGGCTTTGGGAAGCATGGTGAAGGTGATTCTCCCATTCCCAGTGCTGTGCCCTTTAGCTCTGTTTAGCCCTTGGATGGAACATGGTCCTAGGTAATTGGTCTACCACTGAGCCACACTGCTAGGCCTCAAAGTCACTTTAAACTGTAACTAGAAGCAAAAATCAAGAGAGACTGAAGAAAAACTTAAAACAGTGAAAGAAATTCCAAGGCTGGGTGTTGGTGGCACAGGCCTTTAATCCCAGCACTCGGGAGGCAGAGGCAGGCAGATATCTGTGAGTTTGAGGCCAGCCTGGTCTATAAGAACTACTTCTAGGATAGCCTTCAAAGTTACAGACAAACCCTTTCTCGAAAAACAAAAAACAAACAAATTCTAATGTAGCTAGAAAAACTGAATGTACACATTTTTACTGATTCATGCGCAAGTCATTTTAATGAAGGAAGATGTTATCTGCAATTGACTGGTCATCACACTTTTGCTTTGTAGCTCACCTGCCAGTAATTAGGCCTAGGTGCTGCCAAAGGCAGGCTGGCAGTGTCAAGACAGCAGCTGTGGATCCTACTGCTCCAGTCCACTTAGGGCTTTATCTGCACATTAACAGCCACTGGGAAAGAGTGTCAGCCAAACACTTGGCATTGGCCCTGCACTTGGAAGCCACCTCTGATAACTGCTGGGCACTCCAGCCCCGAAGCCAAGGAAGGAATTCTTGGCAGCTGTCTGGGCACAAATCCTATAGTCCAGCTGCCAGGTTAAGTCTTAGTGGGGCTGGTGGCATTATGGAGATGTGTCTGAGATTCATGTGTTAGGGAGAGTTGGCAACAGTTTTTATGAGGGAACTAGACAAAAACAGGTATTTAACAAGATATGAGATGATTTATCTAATCTATTTAGACAAGTACTAATGGGGAAGGGTCCATTTCAGCTTGATTTCTTAAGCCAGTGGTTCTTTAATACAGTTCCTCATGTTGTGGTGACTCCCAACCATAAAACTGATACATTGCTATTTCATAACTGTAATTTTGCTACTGTTATGAATTGTAATATAAATATTTGTGGTTTCTTATAGCCTTAGGTGACCCCTAAAGGGGTCATGAGCCACAGGTTGAGAACCACTATCTTTTTTTGTTTGTTTCTTTTTTTCCAGACAGGGTTTCTCTGTGCAGCTCTGGCTGTCCTGGAACTTGCTGGCCTCGAACTCACAGATTCACCTGTCTTTGCCTCCCAAGTGCCGGGATCAAAGGTGTGCGCTACCACTGCCCAGCCTAGAACCAATGTCTTAAGCCCTCCCTTATATCATGCTGCCTGATTTGCAGCTGGGTATGTGAACCCAGTATAAGTTCTGGCAGATACATTATTAATAATTAAAAACAGCTCATTTTAAATAGTCTTGCAAATAGTAACATTTCATGATTACCTTAAAAGTGTAATACGAGTACTATTTTTCTCACATAGAATGCTTACACATTAAAATACCAAAGGCACTTTCAGTTTGTACGATAAATAAGAATACATTATTATTTGTTGTCATCTTCAGTTTCTGTGTCCTTGGTGGTCGCTGAGAGCCCAATTCTGCACCTCCCCTTTGGCAAACAGGATGAAGAAAATGGCACCAAACACATTAATAGCAGCAGCAATACAGAACACAGTCTGCCATTCTCTGATAGTGTTCTAGACAAGGAAGGAAAATGCAATGAAAAAAACTGTTTGTAAAAAAAAGGATGTTAATGCAAGGCTCTGAGAATAGAAATGTCATTCATAAAAGTCTGTCCTTGGAACAAACTGAATACTCAGCAGCAGCAGGACTATGGAGCATTCTTTAGTACAGTATCAAATGTCAGTGAGGGTGAACTATTGTACTAATATAGACATAAGCAACAAAGACAGTGTACACTGATGACAGTTTCTATAAAAAGCTCAGACAAAGCTCATGGCTGTTGTGCTTGATGGTGAGGGAGGAATGGCAGGAAGGAGTTCTACCTTGCTGAGGGGCAATGTTCTGCTATGTGGGTAACAGCTGCTAGATATATCCATGTTTGAATATATATTCAGTCCTATCATTAGGATTTATGAATTTTCCTAATGTCTCCTGTAATTTGTCTTTACACTCTAGCCCTCCCTTTTCTGAGACAAGCTTTCATTATGTAGCCCTGGCTGGTCTCAAACTAGAGGCAATTCTCCTGCCCTTGCTTCGAGAGTGCTAGTTACTGGTTTGTGAACTGTGCCTGGTTGGGCCATTTACTTATTTGTTTTTGGGATGGTCACATGTGGCCTAGGCTGGTCCTGTCTTCCTATGGAGCTCAGTTCCTGATTGTCTTTCAGCGCTGCCTCCTTAGCCACCTGGCCAATATACTGAGTTCTGGGGTAAAGATCTTTATGTACTTCTGTTTGTTATTCAGCCTAACCCCCAAAGAGTGCTCTGTGGAAACAGTATACTTTCTTCTTCTCTTGTGCTGGGATTATGGGTGTGCCCCATTATGCCCAGTTTTATGCTGGGAATGAAACCCAGGGCTCCATGCATTCCAGAGAAGCAGTCCACTAACTGAGGCACACCTCCAGCCTGAAAACAGTATGCCTTCCCGTCTACTAATGAAGGGAGCAGGCAAAAGCACCTTGACCTAAATACAGCCATTCTGACTTCAGACTCCATTTTACCTTTAGGGTAAAAAACAGTTCAAGTTCCCAGGCCCTAGTAGAGCTGTGAACCTTCCAATGGCTGATCTACCTCCTCCTTAGACAACAGAAACAGTCTGTTACGTCCCTTAGTTCTCTAAGACATTATGACTGTTCCTAACAACAGAAAGAACAAATGAAACTGGTTGGTTGTACTAAAAGGCTTACCTTTGTGTGGGTTGACAATGATGGAACAAAGTAAGTCTCTAATCTTGGACTCCTGATTGGTGAAAGCTGTAACTGTAACTTGGCAACAAATGCTTGTGGTTTTTGTGCTTATAAACCCTGCTTCTGTCCCCTGCTCGGGGCTATCAGGAGAAACAAGGCTGTCCTGCAGCCCACTTATATGGTGAATTATTAAAAGTGGTGGAACCCATAAGTGTTGTCTTTCTCCTTCCTCATGGCGCTCAGAGACAGGGTGTAACACTAAGGTGTGTGCTTTTCCTAGTCACTTACCCACATCCCTACCCAATAAGCATCGGCTTTCAATACAACTTTATTTTATTTTGCATTTTTATCACAAAGAATTTCATAAAAGGTTGGAGAGTTGGCTCAGTGGTTAAGAGCACTGGTTGCTCTCGTAGATGACCCCAGTTTGGTTTCCAGCACCCACATAATGACTAAGAATAGCACTCACATGATGCCTAACAATCTCCTGTAACTACAGGGCCATAGAATCCAATGCCCTCTCTCTTCTGCTATCCTTGGGTACAAAGACAACACTCAGGCAAAACACCCAAATATACATTTAAAAAAATTCATAAGGAATAAATGCTTAGAATTTTATCATTACAATATACTAAATTTGACAGAGATGTGAAACTCCCAAATCTTTTTGGTTTATAAGCAAATTTTCTACTTACATCAGGGGTCAGGCTTTTAGCAATGATGGGCCCAGTCATTCCAGGAACAGTGGCAAATGTGTTTGTGATACCCAGGAGGATGCCGGCATACCTGGGGAGAGAGTTTCACAGAGGCCTGGGTTATAGGTCAGCTCCCCTCATAGAGAGCTCCTCCATCCCCAGGCTGTGTTGAAACATTCTGTCTCCATAACTTACTGAACCAGGATTTTGTACTTTGCAAAAGCCTTGCATCTAGTTCTGTTAAGGTCCAGGAGGTATTTATGCCTGAGCAAAGACATCAATCTTAGACAGGTAGGTCAGTTCAGCCTAGAGAGATAGGTCAGTAGCAGAGTCTAGCAATAAAAATAAATGACCATAAAGGCCCATAAAACACCACTGAGAGTAATAAGGTCGATGATATGATTTCTTTAATCAGGGAACTTTTGTATATGTTGTCTCAGTATCTATCAGTTTTAAAAGTGAAAACAATTGTATTGGGGCATGGTGGGACACACTTTTAACCACAGCTTTAAGGAGGCAGAGAAAGGAAGGTCAGGAGAATCAGGATTTTAAGGCAAAAGCTGAATTGAGATTTTTTAAAAATTTACAAATTTTTATTTTTTGTGTGTGCTTGTGTGTGTGTGCTCGCAATAGAATGCTAGCAGGGGTCAGAGACCAACTTTTGGGACTCGATTTTCTTTTTCCACTATGTGTGTTTCAGAGACCAAATTCAGGTCTCCATGCTTAGTGGCAAAGCTTATTTGCCCACAGAACTGTTTCACCAGCTCCCAGAATTAAAATATTTGAAAACTATACAGACAAAAAAAAAAAAAAAAAATTAAGACTATAAAAGTCTATAATTCTTTCATATAGAAATAATCATCTAATTAGCACCCTGGTAAATATACTCATTACTGTTTGTGTATGCTTATGCTTATATTTCCAAGTATGTAATTAGACATGAGATCATTTAAACATATAATTTCACCATCCACTTGTTTCACTAATTTGCTGACACTTAAATCTTCACACATGTCCTAATAGAAAAGTTAGGTCTACTTTGTGCATGTTATGGAAAGATTTCTTAAGTAAGTTTGGAAAACTTTTCTCTAATGCAGTGATTTATTTAAGGGTAAATCTTAGGGAATCAGGTATTCTCATCAATGTTTACATCACCTAATGTGGATACTGTGAAATGAAACTGGGTCACCTACAAGAGTAGTACATTTTCTTAGCTGCTGGGCCATTTCTCAAGCCCTTACCTTGAAAACTCACTCTCTCTCTCTCTCTCTCTCTCTCTCTCTCTCTCTCTCTCTCTCTCTCTCTCTCTCTCTCTCTCTCTCTCTCTCTCTCTCTCCCACGACAGGGTTTCTTTGTGTAGCCCTGGCTGTCCTGGAGCTCACTCTGTAGACTAGGCTGTCCTTGAACTCACAAAGATCTATCTGCCTCTGCCCTGAGTGCTGGGATTAAAGGCCTGCCCAGCTGCTTTCTACATTTTTTTTTTTTTCTTTTTTTGAGCAGGGTTTCTCTGTGTAGCTTTGGAACCTGTCCTGGCATTCTCTCTGTAGACCATATTGGCTGCTTTCTCATTTTAAATGGAATGGCTCCTAAAATAATAATAATAATAATAATAATAATAATAATAATAATAATAATAATAACAACAATAATAATAATAATTCTATGCCTAATTCAGCTATCTAAAAACATCCATAATTTATGCATTAAGTCCATACACAAACCATACAATAATTAAGCCAAGATCTTTTTGGCTCATTCCCCTCAGGGAGTACACCTTAAATTAATCAAGCTTTCCTCTCCCAATTTCTTTAAACCATTAGCACCTTGGCAGGAGGAGGAACCTACAATGTTGCCAGGCCTTTTCACTGACATATCTTAAGTGCTGTGAAACACTAAATGTCAGTACCAAGAAGCCCATTCAAGTATTTATGTTACCCTTGGCCAGGAAGTGTCAGAGAAGACTGAAGCCTGCTGATGGGAGAGCATGCTGCACAGACTCAGTCAGTATTCTCTGGTACTGCAATGTGAGATGCCTGTTGACTAACAACTCAAAACCTATCCAGGTTCCAGGCAACAAAACTAACCCATAGCATAATCCCAACAAGGAGGGTCATGGAAGGGCTTGGAAAATATTGACTGTCTGTTGGAAAACCTATGAGGAACGGTTTCCAAGTACTTCACATACTGAATCTAATAGTGAGATGCTGTTTGTGTAGGCTGAGGAGGGATGGCTCAGTGGTGGAGAGCATTTGCTGTGCTTTCATGAAGAAGAGAGTAGGTTAGAGGTTGTTAGTAGGTCTGTGGTGGAGCCCAGGAGTCCACATTTCCATCAGCTCTCAGTTGATGCCCTTGCTCTGTAGAGCACATTGTTAGGATTACTCAAAACCCTTCTCATGAATAACTCTATGCTCCTGTAAATTACACAACTGATAATGTTCTTCAACTGTAATGTGTTCCAGATTTCTTTCTCTTTCTTTCTTTCTTTTTTTTTTTTTTTAGCTTAACAAACATCATTAATCACTGTATTTCCTGTCTTTATTGTTTGCAGTGCTAGATGCTTTGCTCATACTAGGTGAGTTCTCTACTACCGAGCCCTGGCCCAGACCCTCAATTTTAAAATTATTGTCTATCTTCTTGAGTCTGTTTTGGGTAATGAGGCTTGGTTCCTACTCTAAACACTGAAATTTCCTCAGCCTTGAAATGGGTCAAGAACACCTACCTACCTCCTTAGCCTGCTTTCAGACAAACAGGATAACATTTGTACAAGTGACCAGTAAGCTATGAAGTACCAGACAATTGTTTTTATATACTGGTAGTGTGATAATTGACAACTGCAAAAATCAATAGCTCTATTCTTTTTCATTTTGCTATTGTTGTTTTTTTGAGACATGGTCTCATGTGGCCTAGGCTATCTTTGAACTCACTATGTATGTAGCCAGGGATGCCCCAGTCACTATTAAGCTCTTTGTTAATAAAATGGACATCTCTCTGTGCCCTTCCCGAAGTGACAGCTCCCAGTGCCTTGACTCTTTCAAGTTGAAGTGTTATTTTTACAGTTATATCTTTCAAACTGTCACCAATTTCAACCAAATTTCCTTGCAAATAGTTTTTTGTTTTGTTTTGTTTTGCTTTTTCAGGACAGGGTTTCTCTGTGTAACAGCTCTGGCTGTTCTGGAACTTGCTCTGTAGACCAGGCTGGCTTTGAACTCACAGAGATCCACATGCCTCTGCCTCCCCAGTGCTGAGATTAAAGGCCAGTGCCACCACTGGCAGCCTGCAATTAGTTTTTACAACTATCTTTTCTTTCAGTATTAAACTCCTTTAGTTCATACCTCACCGATATGTACATTCAACAAAAATTTCCTAGTTTGAAAAGCTCACTGAATTCTTTCCTTTATATTTTACTGTTAATGTCACTAGTAGCATATTGCAAGTTCTTCCAACATCAGGAATTTACTTTTGTGATTAAAAATGCAGTTAGAGGTGTGTGAGCCACGACATCCCGCTGGTGATCTGTGTCTGACAGGAGAGGTCACACGTGGGGCTCTAACTCTGTCCAGTCTGAAAGCATTCACTCCTTACTGCGGAGGTTAAATTTTACTCTTTTTCAGTGGGGACTGACTTCAGTAACTCACATACATAGGTAAGTGCCCTACCAGTCGACTCCAAGACTAAACTCTGACTTCCTTCGATTAAAACAAAATTGTTTTTATAAGAGAACAAATTAAGATAACTTCAAAGGTCCCCTCAGGTTCTTTCTATAAAAATTTTGAAACAGAACCTCAATATGTAGCCCAGGCTGGCTTTGAACTTGCTCAAGGTTATTACTCTTGTTGGCAAATGTCTTGCCTTCTAAGCCTCTAAGCCATCTTTCTGGCCTTTATTTATTTATTTATTTATTTATTTATTTATTGAGACATAGTCTCTTATGTCCTTGACTGGCCCTGAACTTGTGATTTCTTGTTCATCTTCCAAGTTGGAAGTACAGGTGTGTGCCACAGTGCTTAGTTTATGCATGTTGGAGGCTGAACCTATAGCTACCCGATGCAAGGATTCTACCTACTGAACTAAATTCTTAGCTTTGTTTTTGACAAAGAGGGATTTGTCATTCATCTGTCCAATCAAATCTATGTGCCCAGCACCACTGTAGTTCCCAAGGATGGGCCTTCACAGAGCTCTCAGTCTAGCTTGTAGGGACCCAAGTCACACTGTCACTGTAGTTGTGTAAATTGAAATATAGCAAGAAAAAAAAATATAGAAAAAAAAAAAAAAAAAAAAGGTAAAGCCATTCCTCTAGTAGTCAATTCTCGGAAAGCAGAAATAAGAATGGTGGCTGCCAGGATTCAGGAAGGGGAGATGTGTCATTAGTGTTGGCTGAATAGACACAAAATTCCAACTGGAGAAGATGTGAAAGTTGAGAGACAGCACCTGGTGATGGCTGTACAGCAGTGGCATGCCCTTCTGGACACAGAACTGTACTCAACAATAGCCAAATTGGCAAGTTTCATGTTATCTATGTTTTATATGATAGTAAGGAAGGAAATTAAAGACCACCCAGCAAACCTTTGTATTTATACTTACGAAGGAGCTATATCCAGATGGTTGATGCTAAATCCAGAAGAGGCAAAGCCACCTAGTGTCGTGGATATGGTTAGGAATGCAACAGCCAAAGAATAGTCACAGCCTATAAATCCAGCAGCGACAAGGAAAACTGCAGGGCCAACCATTCCTGGAGTTACAAAGTAGAATGAGAAAAAGGAGCGCCATTATTGTATTTGTTCTATTTAAAACTGTACAAACCTGAGTTGGATAGTGCTGCCACCTACTGTAGGAACACTGAACTGCCCGGAAGACAGAAGGGTCTGTATTACTTTCATCACTAGAAAGCCTGCGAGGCAACATAGACTACAACGCATGCAAAAAAAATGGAAATCCTCCCTCCGCAGTGCTATTCAATCTGCATCTGATGAGGGCTCAGTGTACATCTACAGAGCTGACCACCAAAGGGAGAAAGATTGAACGATGGGGCTGAAGGTAGAAGCAACAGCTGATACAGGGTGTGATAAAATCCACATAATCAAAGTAGATAAATTACACAGTAAACTCTATGGTGGTGGTGGGGGCTAGAGAGATGGCTCAGCATCTGAGTGCTTCCTGCTCTTCCGGAGGACCCAAGTTTGGTCCCTAGCACTCATGTCAGGTGGCTTACAACCATCTGTAACTCCAGCTCCAGGAAGATCCAGTGACTTCTGCAGTGGTACAAACTTGTGCACGTACGTGTGTGCGCCCAAACACGCACCCCTTAGAAAAATAATAAACTTTGTTGGGTGAAGTCAGAAATGTGATCAATCTTGGTTCTAAGAATTGGTAACAAAGAGCATATGTATTACACGGGGCAGGTGGGGGAAGGGGAGTGACAAGGGACAGGATGACAACACAGGGACTGAGCCCAAAGAGAACAATTTCATTTACAGATGTGCAGCAGGAGTCAGAGCAATACTTGAACAGGAGAGCATCTCCTATAGTGGGTGTTCAGCAGGTATTTGCAGAATTTAACTAGAATGGGTCCTTTCACAGTATAATTGAAAAACAAAAAAGGTTTATTTTAGGTGACTGGGTGTTTTACTTGCACGTTATGTCTGTGCACTGTGTATATCTCATGTGGGGCTAGAAGAGGGCATTAGATTCCCTGAAACTGGAGTTATAGTTGTGAGACACCATGTGGGTGCTGGGAACTGAATCAGTGTCCTCTGGAAGAGCAGCCAGTTCTCTTAAAGGCTGAGCCATCTCTCCAGCCCGCAATTTTACATTTATTTAATAGACAGGATCTTATCTTACTATGTAGACCATGCTGGCCTCAAACTCACAGAGATTTAACTGCCTGCCTCTGCCTCCCGAGTGCTGGGATTAAGGGTATATACCACCATTCTGAGACCAAAGTTACTTAAATCATGTTCTTTTTGTATATGTATCTCTGGTTCCTGCACAGGCCAGAAAAGGGTGGCAGATGCCCTGCACGCAGTTGTGGCTGTGAAAACAAAGTCAGGTTTCATGTGAGCTAGTAAAAGGATTACTCTCCATTTTGCTGCTCTGGCTTACTGTGACATGAAGAAACATGCATTCTTGCTCTATACTCCTGTTCTTGGCACAGAGCCCTCACACCTCTGGAACTTCTGAAGTAATTAAGATTGTCTTTTGTTTGCTAATAACATCACTGGTGACAATGGGACCAGTGGTCCTAGAAAGTATTTTCTGCCCAGTATTTTGAGACAGGGTCTCAGGTAGCCCAAGCTGGCCTCATGTATTAGAGGAAGACCTTGAACCCCTGATTCTGATGGCTCTACTTTCCAAGTGCTGGGATCATAGACATGTGGTCACTGACTTAATCATGATGGCATAATCAAGCCTCTACAGAAACTCAAAAGGACGAAGTTTGAGCTGGGTGGGGTAGTCTAGGTCTGTAATCCTAGCTCTGGACAGTTGGAGCAGGAAGGGCATGAATTTTGAAGCCAGGCCCAGGTACAGCATGGAGAATCTGTCTCAGAAATAATCTACTTAACACAGTAACCAGGCCTGTAATTCCAGCACTCGGGTTGTTGAAGCAGGAGGACTATTTGAGTTCCAGGCCACCTGAGCTATATAGTGAGTTCCAGACTAGCTTGGACACATGGTCAAATTCTGTGTCAACAAACAAACAAAGCAATAACCAACTAACAGCAAAACTAAAGAATAAGGGTGAGGTCTAGCTGAGCTAAATAGCACAGTTCCAGTGGAGGCCCCCACTGGGAGGAGGGGTGCACCTACAAAGGGAGGGTGAGGCAGCTCCACAGCCCTTCCTACAGACCTTGCCCTGACAATTTCTCTATCCGGCTATGCATCTGTGCCCCTTGTAGTACCCGTGAGTAGATAGAAACAGAGAGCCTAGCAAATTAATTGAACCCTGATTTGTAGTTAGTCAGTTAAAAGCGCAGGTCACAGTTCAGATCTTGTGACTAACCTCTAAAGAGGAAGAGGGCAGTCTTGTGGGACTCAGCCCTTACACCCAGCTTGTGTACTGAAAAACATCTGGTATGTAGGGACCTCTCACATCTTAGTGATCAGAGGCAAAGGGTTTGGTGTGTTACAGACAAAGCAAGGAAACAAAACAAAACTCTATTCATCTCACTTACCTACAAGGCTAAAAATTCTCCGAACACTTATAGTTGAAAAATTCCACTTGACCCTTAGATAATCAGCAGCTTGTCCACAGAGAATCATGCAGAGCCAGCAGCCAAAATAAGGCAATGCAGATAAAATCCCATTCTGAAAGGGGAAAAGAGACTGTAACTAAAAGATTAGTTACAGTAGAACCCACGAGTCACAGTCAACCCCGACTACTTGAAAACAGCAGCTGTATGGTGGTATAACGTGTCAGTAATGTTCATACATCACAGAAAGTACATCCAGCATTTGCAGGGATCTGTTTACCCATTCCTGCACTAGCCGGTCTCATGGGGAAACAGTACTGTGTGTTCTGCTCATCAAGGATGCTACTTTGAATTTGGAAAGTCTTCTAATCAGCCTGCACTGCTTCCCACAGAACAAGCTGTTGTTATTTCTGTCTCCACTTCCCTAGTGTGTATCTACCTCCTAGCTCTAGAACAGTTTTAGTCTCCAGAATTTTATTTTAAATTTTTTTTATAAAAAAATATCAAATGCATGGTTTAATAAACTGGAGATCTGAAAGTCATCCATGCCAAGTAGAGCATTGCCAGCAACCCAAAAGCCATGTCCAGACTAGTCTCCACTCTACCTCTTCCTATAAACCCAGTACAGTTACAAACACTCATCTACAGTTATCATCCAAATACATGTGTGTCTCTAGACACTTTCATTTGGTACTGACTCAACTAGAAGGAAGTCTTCATTTATTTAAGAAATGGTCATGTCTTTTTTTTTTTTTTTTTTTTTTTTTTGGCAGGAGGATCTCTGCAAGTTCAAGGCTAGCCTGTTGTACAAAGTGAGTACCAGGACAGCCAAGGATGTTACAGAGAAATACTGTCTGGAAAAAAAAAAAAAATCACACATACCACCACAAACGAAAACAAAACTACCATTTTTAAATTTTTATTTTGTGTGCACACGTGTGTGTGTGCCCCAATGCACAGGGGGAGGTTGGAGGACAACTGTTTTATGGTCCTACTCTGTGATCTGGGGCTTGCCTGGAAATGTCTGTCTGCTGAGCCAGCCCTCCACTTAAGTTCTCTAAGGATTTTAGATTTTCCTCCACTTTGAAGGAAAAACCACCATCAAAACCTTTAAGTTACGCTTCTTTATGTTTCTCAATCTCTTCAGAGACAACATTTTTCTGCTTCTCCCTAACTGTGGAACCCACAGAAAAGGGTAACTTCAGGGAAGGCTCATTTTCTATACCTTTACTCCTGGGGCTGGAGAAACAGCTCAGGGTCATGAGGGTGCATTGTTCTTGCAGTTCTGGTCCCCAGCACCCCAGTCTGGGTAGATCACAACTTCCTTAATTCCTGCTTTAGAGGGATTAGGTATCTTTGGCGTTTAGGGCACCTGCATGAAAGCATGTATGTCCATCCCCCCAGACACATAATTGGAAATAAAGTAAATACTTCAGACTCTAAAGAATGCTGTACAGTACCCAAGAACCTTGCTTCTCCCAGTGTGACCTCACTGGCTTCCACCACTATGATCGTTAAGGCATCTGTGTTTGTCATCTGCTCTCTTGGCATGTTACTAGGCATTAGAAGGACTTTTATAGGTAAAGGAAAACAAGGCTAAAGGTGACATCAATTATGACTTAGAGGGTACCCAGAGGCAGACCACATACTTGCTATGCTTTAGGCACTGGGTTTAATGTGTACCTAGAAATAGTACGACAAGAAAAGATTTAAACATACTGAAGAAAAAAAAAAAAAAGAAGGAAAATCAACAAACACAAAATAGTGTCAGTGTGATGGAATATGCCTGTAAACTCTGCTCAGGATGGAGCAGAACAGGTAAAAATCTGCAAGCAATAGCTGATGCAGGGGCCATGGAGGGCTGCTGCTTACTGGTTTGGTCTCATGGCTTTTTTACAGACCCCAGGATCACCAGTGGTACCACCCACAATGGGCCGGGCCCAATCAATCACTAATTAAGAAAATGCCTCACAGGTTGCCTACTGCTTTCTCCTCTTTCTCCTTAAGGAGGCATTCTTTCAGGTGAGGTTCTCACCTCTCAAACACCTTAGTCCATGTCAAGTTTTGACATAACCAGTTAGCACAGAAGGAAATGACTGAGTTTGAGAAGGAATTGTGTGTGCATTTCTGAAAACACAGGAGGCAGATGACTATTTTCGCTCACCTCTTGGACATTGAATCTCAGGATTTCTTTCATGTAAGTAGGCAATAACGTCAATAAAGTATAAAAGGTCCAGTTGTAGGAAAAATGTGCTACGACAATTGCCCAAAGTGGCAGTGACTTCAAGATGGACAACCATGGCACCACCTTCTGGGAAGAAAGCTGAAGGAGACAGGAGAAATTAGGAGGAGCTACAGCTACACTTAACCACATACATGCCATATTAGGTAAAACAGCCCAGAGCGCCAGTATAGTTTAGATCATAAAGTCAACTCCTTTGAAATGCTAAATCTAAATAGTAAGACAACTAACAAGTTTTAGTTGTCTCATTAAAAATATGAAGTAGAGAACCTATGACTGAGTTTAGAGGAAACATAAACACAGTAGAGTTCTGACTGTCATGAAAGCTACAGGTGTCAGTGTGGCTACAAACACGAATGAATGAGAACACTGTTGTTATCACAGCTGGAAGCTAACACGAGGCTGAACGGTCTTATTAGAATCTGTATTTCATTATTCAATCTTTTCATACTGAAAAGATTTGTAAGAACTGTGCAAGCTGGGTGTGGTTTGGCATACCCACAGCCTCAGCTAGTTAGGTTTCAGCTGGAGGGTATCTTGAGGTTGGAGTCTGAGCCTAGCCTGGACAATAGTACCATCTCAGGGATGAAAACAGGGGCAAAGAATGAAAAGCAGGCGAGGGCTTTCTATGTAGCCCTCTGATGGGAGATGTCATTCTGTAAACAATGTTTCTCTTATTGGTTAATGAATAAAGCACTGTTTGCAAATAGGAAGGCAAGATAGGAGGGATTAGGAGACAAGGAGGACTCTGGGAGATGTAGTAGAAGAAGAGTCAAGATGTAGGACGTGAGAGGAGTAAGAGGTCCGGACCCTCTCTCTGGTAAGATAAGACCACATGGAAACACTTAGATGAATAGAAATGGGTTGGCCAGGCAGTGGTGGTGCATGCCTTTAATCCTAGCACTCAGGAGGCAGAGGCAGGCGTATCTCTGTGAGTTTGAGACCAGCCTGGTCTACAAGAGCTAGTTCTAGGACAGCCTCTAAAACCACAGAGAAACCCTGTCTCGAAAACAAAAAACAAACAAAAAAATAGAAATGGATTAATATTTAAGACAGAGCTAGCCAATAAGAAATGCTAGTAACAGGCCAACAGCTTTGTAGCTAATACAGCATCTCTGTGTGTTATTTGGAGCTGACTCCGCTGTGGCACCATGCTGGCAGGAAAACTGCTTGTAACAAAATGGCAACGTGGGTACTAAGAACTTCCACTTAAAACTTGACAAAAGCTTAAAAAGGGATTTTAAAACAAAAGAACACAGACAAACAAGGACAAGGCTTCTTGGTAGCAGCATTTTCCTCGGTTGGGCTCTGTTTAGCTGGAGATAATCAAAGGTTTGCATGACTCCTTTAAGCATAAGTGGCAAAAACCTGCATGGCTCTTTTTTTTTTTTTTTTTTAAGAGACTGTGCTAACAACTGAATGGTGTGTACAAGAGCTGGCAGTGGCAGTGACCATATCTCCAAGCTGGCAGCATGCTGCTTGATGATAGCATAGACCAAGGCAGTGAACACAGCTCTCAGTGCTGGCAGTAAACATACCCTGCTACATTGGATAGACAGTGGCTAAAACAGCCATGGCTTTCATTTTAGTAATGTTGTTTAGCAGATAAAAGACTCCTGGTCCAGAAAAGATAAAGATTTATAGTAAAGACAAATTAAGATAAAGAAAAACCTCTAAAGGTTTACAGTGTGGTTTAAAATAATGTAAGCTTGGGAGAGAAAAAGAAACAGGATAAAGTGGTTTAAAAAAAATAGAAAGAGAGTAGCTGGGTGTGGTAGCACACACTTTTAATTCCAACACTTGTGAGGCAGAGGCAAACAGATCTCTGTGATTTCAAAGTGAACCTGGTATACAGTGAATTCCAGGGCAGCCAAAGTTAGACAGAGAAACCTGTCTCAATAAATGAAAAAATAGAAGTAAAAGAGAGTAATAAAAAAGCCACGTAAAAATGGAAAATACACAGAGTCTAAATAGTGTATGTTATTGTGTTGTCTTTGAATTGCTTAATTGTTAAGGAAGGAACAACTATTAAAATACTTGATTATCAATGCTGCTGAATTAATCCAATTTATATATTTTAAGCATGCTTTGACTTCAAAATTTAAGTATAAGGACAGGTTATTGGGGAAAAGAATTTCTATTTTTGTTTCCATAGAAAATGAAAAGGTATGAATTCCTTCCAGACTAACATGGTTTGATCAAGAAAGACCCCCTGAAACAATGATCTAACATTCAAAACAGCTGGGACAAGGCAGCCTTGCAGATCACTACAGCCAGCCTGGTAGGAAAGCAAGATAGGCAGGAGTAGGAGGCAAGGAGGAGTCTGGGAGATGTAGTAAAGGAGATTCAAGATGTAAAGACTTGAGAAGAGATCTGGACCCTCTCTTAGGTAAGATAAGACCACGTGGAAACACTTAGATTAATAGAAATGGGTTAATATTTAAGACAGAGCTAGCCAATAAGAAACTCTAGTAACAGCCAACAGCTTTATATCTAATACAGCGTCTCTGTGTGTTACTTGGTACTGATGCGGCTGTGGGGCCAGGCTGGTGGAAAAACTGCTCGTAATAGCCCTCATGTATAAATGTGACCTTCAGAGCAGGGGTATTGGAGGAAGCCATAGGAGAAGGTTGGAGAAAAGGTTTAGCAGTTAAGACTGCATACTTATCTTGCAGAGAACCTGAGTTTGGTTTCCAGCATTCACTCTGGGTGGCTTACACTATTCTGTAACTCCAGGGGACCTGACACCCCTGGCCTTCGAGGGCAATTGCATTCATGCCCGTATTGACACAAAGACAAACATACATAATTTAAAAATATAAAAGTAAATTTTATTTAATCCCAGCACTCGGGAGGCAGAGGCAGGCAGATCTTTGTGAGTTCAAGGCTGGCCTGGTCTACAGAACTAGCTCCAGGACAGGCTCCAAAGCAATACAAAGAAACCCTGTCTCCAAAAACTGAAAGGAAAAAAAAAAGTAAATTTTAATTTAAAAGATATGAGAATTTCTATTTATGCTCAGTTTTATTCTGAAACAGACATTAAATTATTAAAATATTTGTGCCTGATTTTTTGTTTTTTTGTTTGTTTTTGAGAAAGGGTTTCCTCTGTGGAACAGTCCCAGCTCTCCTGGAACCCACTTTGTAGAACAGACTGGGCTTGAACTCAAAGAGATCCACCTGCCTCTGCCTCCCAAGTGCTGGGATTAAAGGCATGCACCACCACCGTCAAGTTTAAATCATTAATAGTTAATAAATGGGTTGGTCCCGGAGTATGCTGGATTGCCACATAAGGAAGAATTCCCCAATTCAAGGGGGTTAGTAATGGCACCTCTTTGTCTGTCCTCAGTTTCATCTACTGACTCAGCTGGACTCACACATGTTTGTGTTCCACTACTAACCCATGCCCTTAATTCCCAGAATGAGCATGAGAAGAAATTAATCTTAGACATTTTTCATACACTATTTTAGACATTTATTTCATTTGCTCATTCTAATTTGCTTAAGGGATGTGCAACAACAGTGAGATCTATTTCAAAGGTTATCTTAATTGTTAACATGTGTCAAAGTCCATACCTGGTTTTTTAATGATGATACAATGTATTCTTTTTCATAATGGGATATTGTCTTGTGAGTTTCTGGTGTATCACTGATTATCCACATCCATAAAATAAACCAAACGATTCCAATTACACCTTAAAATAGAAAGATGATAGTTAAATTTGAATATATCAACAGCATTTTGTACACATCTTGAAAAGATTATACATCTATAAAAAATGTAAAATTAGATTTAGTTTCAAGCTTCAGACCTTCAATGGAATAGTAACTATTATTCTCTAAGCACTTGGGGGAATGATGGAGACAGAGATCTTGCTGGCTTGGTATCCACTATGAAGCCCAGGCTAAACTTAAGGTAATTCTCCTGCCTCAATTGCTGTGATGACAGGTATGTATGACCATGAGTCTCAAATACAGTCTGATAAGATACCTCAATCACAATACTCTGCCAATCAGGGGCTATACACTTTTGTTTGGATCTTTCTGCTTCAGTTTCCCAAGTGCCATTAACTGCCATTCTTGGCTCAGAACAATTTTTTATATATACTTGCTTCATTTTGCTAATATAATTAATTCCAGAACATTTTCATAACCAGAAAAGAAAGCCATTTCTTCCTGTGCCCTGATGTTCAAATATTAAATCTATTCTGTCTTTATTCAAGAATAAATTTCTATAAACACACACACACACACACACACACACACACACACACACACACACACACAGAGTCTTTCATTCATTTTGAAGGTCTATTTCCTACGATTCTGTCAATCAATCTGAGAAATGAAATGCCTTCACACTAAGGGAAAGGAAAAGGATAAAATCCCTGAGGCAAGAACCACTCTATTTTGCTTGAGAAAGTATTTTCAAAAAACACGCAATTTCATAACTCCCAGATAGTGACTTTTCACAGTGTGATACTAAAGTCCAGGATTCAACATTAGTTTCTTCTGAAGCACATTGCAAAGCTAACAGGTCAAACAGGACTAGATCCTATCAACTGTAACAACCTGGGAAACAGAGTTTTGGTGTTTTAGAACACTGTGGTTTGGGCAGTGAGGCCTTCAATGAGTAAGAGTAGGGCTTCTTAAGCTCCTACTTATGGCCCCTTTCCTTCTGAGAATTTTTTTTTTTTTTTTCTGTAGTATTGGAGCCTGTCCTGGAACTAACTTTGTAAACCAGACTGGCCTTGAACTCGAAGAGATCCACCGGCCTCTGTGTCCCAAGTGCTAGGATTAAAGGCGTGAGCCACCACCACCTCAAACCTGAGAAATTGTTATACAACTCTGTGTATACGAGTATATAAAACCATTAGACAAATCAAATATTTACTGATAACAAGAGGAATTTAAGTTCTCTGTTATTCATATAATTTTACTATTTATGAAAGATACAAGATAATTTACATAGTGAGACAGATGTATTTATTATTACATAAAGTGTTAAATGGTGGGTGACTACTTTGAACTTGCAGTGTGCAGAGCATCCTCAAGGTTGTTCTGAGCTGCCTTTATCTTGTGAAGGCTGACTCTGAGAACACTGTGTGCATGGGTTAGTACAAAATGCAGTAGCACATTGAGGGCCATTCCAAAAATTGTCAGGAATGGGTGTGGTGGCTCATGCCTTTAGTCACTGCACTCAGGAGGCAGAGGCAGGCGGATCTCTGTGAGTTCAAGACCAGCCTGGTCTATAGAGCAAATTCCAGGACAGCCAGGGCTGTTACACAGAGAAACACCGTCTCAAAGTAAATAAATAAATAAATAAATAAATAAAATTTTAAAAAATTGAAATTCTCTTTGAAGTCCAAGCCAAAACTCACTGAATGATTCTTTCTATGAATCTCAACTCACTAAGTTTTAAAATCAAACACTTCAATCCAATCCAAAGATACAGTGATTTGATACATGCTGAAGAATTACAGTAACTATCATGTTTTCAGAACAGCAGAAGGCTCTGCATACACAGTGAAAACATTACAGTTTATAACACACAATGCTCTTGAATCTGAGGTGTTTCAGGAAGTCTTTACCAGTATTGTGTGGTACTGCAGCATGCATGTCCAAAGTGCATGTCCCCTGGGAACCTAGGCTGCAGTAAAGTCACATGACGAGGCTAGTGCTGTCAGAACTTTAGAGTCCTTACATGTCTGACATTTGGTCACTGTGTGTTCAGAAACCTTTTACTAAGGTTTTAGGAACTCCTACATTCAGTTACAAAATCTTTAAATTAGAAAGTTGGGAGAACAGAATCACATTTAAATGTAACCAACTACTATTGCACTTTGAATTTACATTATAACTTAGTTAAAATGGTATACTTACCAAAAAGATAGAAGACGTAAGTCCAATTCATATAGTAGCAAATTATTCCAGAGAGAGGAAGTGAGATTACTGTCCCAAGCTGTGCTCCTAGGTCAACACAGAAGGTGAACAAACAAAAGGTCTACTGTTTAAGGGTGGGGAACAGGATATGGGACAGAAAGAATGATGGAATTAAAAGCAGCTTCATGTGAAGAGAAAATCCAGCATACTCCTACAGGATCATGTTCTAGAAAATGTAAAGCATATACATATACATTTAACACACACACACACACACACACACACACACACACACACACACACACACATTAGTGCAGTTATGTAAGTTACAACTAAGCAGATAGTGATGAATAGGAAGTACCAATCAGTATGGGAGCTATGCAGCATAGTGGTACACATGCAACCCCAGCCTAGAGAGGCTGACATAGGCCAGTGGTATGGGCACACTTACTGAAATAAGAGTGAGGTTTTTTATAATTTTATATACTACAAACAACTGTTTTATAAATAATACATTTTTAACCAGAAAATTGGAGACATTTTAGTTAAATGTGACGGGAGCTAAAGATAGTCTGTATTTTTTTTCACTTTTTTTTTTTTTTTTTTTAAAACTGGAACAGGATTGTACCCTGTAGCCTAGGCTGTTCTTGAACTCACTACAAAGCTCAGGCTTGCCTCAAACTACTACAGAAATACTCTTGCCTCAGCTTCCCAGGTGGTGATTACAGGTGTCAATTACTGTGCTTAGCTAGATAATATTTATTTACTTTTAAAGTCAGGGTCTCAGTTAGTCTAGGGCAGCTAAGGATGACCTGGCACTTCTAATCTTCCTCCACTTCTGAAGTATTACAGACACATGTCACCATAATCTGTTTTAGACATTACTTCTGATCCCATATGTTGATCATCGGTAGCAGACTGATATAAAGCAACAACTATTCTATATTAGGAAGTATAAGAGCCATGCTGAGTTCAAACATGAGAGTTAGTTCTAACTTCCCGAAGCGAGGGTAAGATATACAGTGCAGCAACCAGACTTTGAAAAGATGGCTGAGATGCAGTCCCAGAGCAACTAAGAAAGGCAATAAGGAAGTTGCGATAGTTGGGGGCAGTGGCACACGCCTTTGATCCCAGAAGGCAGAAGACAGAGACAGGTGGATCTAAGTGAGCTTGAGGACAGCCTGGTCTACAGAGTGAGTTCCAGGACAACCAGGGTTACACAGAGAAACCAAGAACAAAACCAGGGCAGGAAGTAGTAATAGGCTGAATGAAGGACTGAGGACAGGAGAACAGACAATGCTTTTGGAGCATAAAAGGGTAAAAGGAAGGGGCAGAGATAAAGCATGAAAAATAGATTGCGTGGCCACTGAGTACCCGTCTGCACTCTCTGCATCTCCTTTAATGTGCTTCTTCTGCACACTTTGGTGGTGTGAGCACTCACTCTCTGATCCGAGGCAATATGCTAACCAGTCACGGTCCATAGGCTTCCAATATATCAGTGGTTGCTCATGTGCAATAATACAGTAGATGCTGTTCCCTGAAACTAGTGGAGTGGTTTATCTCCTCACAACTGTTTGTAACTCCAGTTCCAGGGAACCCAACACCCATGGCAAAACACCAATGCACATAAAAAAAATATATATTCGACTGAATCCAACTCCTAGTGACCACACCAGGTAGCTCACAACTGCCTGTAACTCCAGCTCTAGGGGATCTGATGCCTTTGTGGGCATCTGTACCCATGACACACACACACACACACACACACACACACACACACACACACACACACACACAGGAATTAAAAATGAAATAAATCTTGCTGGGTGTAGTGGCACATGCCTTTAGTACCAGGACTTTGGAAGCAGAAGAAAGCAGATCTCTATTTGATCAAGGGTGGCTTGGTCTACATAGCAAGTCCCAGGCCTGTCTCCAAAGAACAAACCAAATATAAAACAAAAGACTAAAAACCAAACAACCAAACAGTAACTATAATAACAAAGTCACAATTAAGGAACAAAACCAATAATTTTTCTTTCCAGCTGTGGAACTATTTTATAAACTGCAACATCTGAAAAGACAACATGTTTTGAGATAAATGACAACAGGCAGAGAAAATGGTATCGAGAAAAGCTGATAGTAAGGTTATTTCTCCCAGGAAGAGGCATCTACTTACAATGAATGATCCTGGCATGCAGATACGTGTCTCAAGGCTGGTACATATGCATCAAATTACAGCAAAAGCTTTATAAGAAGATTTATCTTACCTGCATAGGAAATGGTAAGCAGCTTGCTTCTTTCAAGAGGGGGGGCCCAGGAAGACCACATGGCATGCATAGCTGGAAACGTAACACCCTGGAGGTGGATATTTCTGATGAAATACAAGGCAGCTTCAAAATCAGACAGAAAAGATAAAAGTTGCTGACCTAGCTTTATGGATGAGGCGTATGGAATGTACAGAAAGAATGGTAGGAGATGAGAGACACCATTTAAATTCTATTAAAAGTTACAGGGCCATTTGGGACAGCAGTAGAAACAACAGCCTACAATGTTAAATGTCCCCAGACAAGAAGCTACACTAGAAAAATAGTTCAGCAAAGAGATATAAGAACTGGAAGCAACAGACTACCAATAAATATATTTTACTTAGGTAAGAAGAAAACAAAAAACAACCCAACAAACTTGGGAACTGATAGAAGCTGAAAGGAATTATTTAATAGATAGATGTCTGTGAGGACTGCTATTTGGATATGGCTGATAAGAACATGCAAACTACTAACAAAATTTTAAGCTGCTGCTGGTGGTGCATACCTTTAATCCCAGCACTTGGGAGGCGGAAGCAGGAGAATCTCTGTGAGTTTCAGGCCAGCCTGGTCTACACAGTGTATTCCAGACAGACAGAGCTACATAGAAAGACCGTCTCACAAAAACCAAAACCAAAACAAAACAAAATTAGGGCCTGGACATCTCTAAAGCCTTCTAGCAAATTTCATCACATGTAATCTGTGTAACATTCCTGTGACTGAGGATGGGCAGGTACTTAAGTCTCAAGTACTAAAATATGAAACTGAGGACTTGGGTTGAAGATTTACTGGATGCTTTACTGTGGCAGTGGAACTACTGTTCCAAGGCTAATGTCTTCCCTCCAAGGTCCTCTCCAGTGAACTGCTGTGCAATGCTATCTCCCAGTCTCTATGAGCTATGCAGACCTAGAGGCTACCTTATGCTGTAGTTAAGGCTCTTAATCACTGAGAGCTCTCTAACCTGAAGACCGTTTGTTATTCAAGATGGAGAGATACAAAAGAAGCATGGAGAGATACAAAAGGAGCATGGAGAGGAAAAGAAAGACAGAATTTAAGGGATATTTAAATGGGGCTGTGAGCATAAAAGTTTAGAAGACTCCTAGAAGTAAATTGGTATAGTTAGATAAAAAAAAAATAGTAAATTATTTGCTTCTAAGTTAGAAGACTGAAAAACAAATGAACTAATGATCAAGAGGAAGTTCCATAAATACTAAATTTAGTAAAAGAAAGCAATTTAACATGTTTTGTAAAATGTGCCAAAACATGGTTCAGGAGTTAAGAGCAGTGGCCGTCCTTCCAGAGGACATGAATTCAGTTCCAGCATCCATATAGTGACTCACAACTGCTCTTTTCCAGTTTGAAGAATTCAGTACTTTCTGCTAGTCTCCAAAGACACTGCAATACTCATGTGCATACAGACACACTTTTTTAAAAAGTGCCAAAATGTATATGTGTGTGTGTGTGGGGGGCATCATGGCCATGGTGACAGGAGTTTGCTTATCTATTTATCTGTTTGTTTATTTTAAAATATTTATTTATTATGCATGCAGTCTTCTGCCTGCATGTATGCCTGCACTCCAGAAGAGGGCACCAGAACCACCATGTGATTGCTGGGAATTGAACTTAGGACCTTTGGAAGAGTAACCTGTGCTATTAACCTTTGAACCATCTCTCCAGCCTTATGACGGGTTTATTTCCCTACCTTCTGAAGTATGAGCTACTGTCTCTTTTGAAAATGTCCTCTAAGCTGGAGATGGCTCAGTGGTTAAGGGCACTAGCTGCTGTTGCAGAGGACCCAGGTTTGTTTTTCAATACCCACTTGGTGGCTTGCAGCCACTGTAATCCAGTTCCAGGAGATCCGACACCTTCTGGTTTCTGTAGGCACCTGTGTTCCCATCATGTACACATGCACATGCAGACAAGACACATACATATAAAATAAAAATACACAAATCTTTAAAAAGACCAGGAGTGAGGAGGAGATAAAGACTAAGAGAATGTCTGGCAGTGGTGGTGCACGCCTTTAATCCCATCAAGAGGGAGGCAGAGGCAGGCAGATCTCTGTGAGTTCAAGGCCAGCCTGGTCTACAGAACTAATTCCAGGACAGCCAGAGCTGTTACACAGAGAAACCCTGTCTCAAAAAGCCAAAAAAAAAAAAAAGAAAAAAAGAAAAAAAGAAAAAAAAAAAAAAAAAGAAAAGATAAACAAGAACAAAAATTGTTTACCTCTCCTAGTCCTTCCAGTGCTCTCAGCACGATAAGGGCCACCACTCCTAAGTCTGCAGCCATGGGTGTGAACAGGGTGAGGACAGCAGTGCCCAGGACGCCAAAGCCCAGCAGCAGCTTGCCTCCGATTCTGCTGGCAATGTAACCCCCAGGAATCTGTGTGATGATATAGCCGTAAAAAAAGGAGCCAAGAATCCATCCTTGAGTTTCAGCATCCCACTGGTACTTTTTACCCTGTTTAAAAAAAAAAAAAAAAAAAAAAAAGCAGAAAGAAAAACAATCCTTTGAATTTTGAACTATTGTTTTGGACCGTAAAACATGCAATCTGTGCTGGCTGATTTATTTATTTTTGTCAATTCTTTTGGTCATCTGGGAAGGGGGAACCTCAATGAAGACAATACTACCATCAGATTGTCCTGTAGGCAAGTCTGTGGTCTTTTCTTGATTGATGACTGAGGAGGGAGGGCCTAGGCTACTGCAGACAGGTGGTCCTGGGCTGTACAGAGCAAGCCCAGGAGGATTCTGGCAAGTAGTGCTCCTGCTTCAGTTCCTGCCTTGAGTTCCTGTACTGACTTCCCTTCATGATAGACTGTAAGCTGTAAGATGATTAAACGCTTCCCTCCCCAAGTTTTTTTGTTGTGGTGTTCATCACAGCAACAGGAACCTAACTAGGACAAACTTCTAGAGGGCAGGTGAGCCACTATAAAGTGCAGTTTCCGGAAGTGAGTGGACAAGAACTGAAAGTCATAGACTTCAGGAAGAGTGCTGTTCTATAACATTAGACTAGAAAAGGCTCCATAAAACCTGTCTGAGAAGGTTCAAAGAAGAGTCACAGGCTTGGGCTGGGCTGTGGTGACATTTGCCTTTAATGTCATCATTCAGGAGGCAGAGGTATCTGAAAAGTCCAGTCTACATAGTGCTACATATGAGTTCTAGAACAGCCAAGGAAACTGAAAAATTACTTTCCAAACAGATCAAATGTATGTGGTAGCAAGTTAAAATTGTAAGTTAATGGTTCAACTAACAACACCCCCCCCCCAAAAAGAAAGAGATCCTAACCTGGGGAGAATACACATGGAACAAATATTTTGGTTTCTTTCTGATAAAGGCATATTGTTTCATTATTTTTACTTGTATTTTAGTGCTAATCAAATTTTTTGTTTAAAAAACTAGCACTTACCGTGTGATTGTGATGTACTTTTACGGGGGCAGAGTGTTCTACACACTCCTTGGAAGTTCTGTTATCGGTCAGAGTAGTATTTGAATCTATCATGTCCACCAACGCAACACTCAGGTTCACCCGCAATGAATAAAGAACGAAAAAACCAAAGAAAGCCAAAATCGATAGGTTGTAACGAGCAGAGCAGCATACTGGAGCTGAAATTAAGATTGGGAGAAAACTTTAAATTAAAATATGATGGTCTCTAAATAATGAAAGAAAAATTTTTTTAAAGATTTATCTATGTATTTGTTTTTCAATACAAGTGTTCTCTGTGTAGTTCTGGCTGTCCTGAACTTGCTCTGTAGACTAGGCTGGCCTCGAACTCAAGAGATCCACCTGCCTCTGCCTCCTGAGTACTGGGATTAAAGGCATGTGCTACCATGTCCCAAAGGTTTATTTATTTTTATAACTTATGAATGAGTATTTTGCCTGTATATATTTGTGTACTGTATGCGCCCAGTGCCCACAGAGGCCAGATGAGAGTACCACATTCCTAGAACTGGAGATATGAATCAGATGTTAGCAGCTATGTGAATGATGGGAATGGAACCCAATCCTCTACAAGAGCAATAAGTGCTCTTAAACTCCTGCCTCTCCCACCCCAAAGGCAGTTCTTAAAAAAATATCCAAACTGCTAACTGGTATTTTTTTTTTTTGAATAGTCTCAGATTAAGCATGCCTACACAGATTTGTTCAAAGATAATTTAATGCTTCTTACTCACAGCTTTAGTAAAAATTCAGCTGATAAAGATGTGGCATGAGGGGCTGGAGAGATGGCTCAGCATTTAAGAGCACTGACTACTCTTCTAGAGTATCCCTGTTCAATTCCCAGCACCCACATGGCATCTCACAGCTATCTATAACTCCAGTTCCAGGGCATCTGACACCTACACAGACACATATGCAGGCAAAACACCAATGCACATAAAATAAAAATAAATTATTAAAAAATGTGGCATGAGAAAAATAGGTAATGGTTTAATAGCATCACTATACCTTTTCCTCTAAAACTATAAGCAAGCCCCCAATTGAATGCTGTCTTTTCTAAGAGTTGCAACAGAAGAGTGACCAAGAAATGCTCTCAATTGTTGAGCTATCTCTCCACCTACCAGGGAACCTGTCACTGGGTATCCTTGAACCCTTTCTCAGACCTATAGTCTTCTGGTGCTACTAGAACAGGCAGACACAAATGTATGAGAATCACATTTCTAAGACTCTAGTCACACTGTCTATCATTTAAATTTGAACAATTTGCTGTTCAAATGGACACCCTACAGTAGAACACATTATTAGGCTTGGATGGAGAAGTCTAATCTCAGATTTGGACGATTAAAATGTGTCACTTTAAAATAATCTGGAGAAGTGGGAAGATCTGAGTAAATTTAAAGGGGGAAATTAATAGTCCTCCACCAATTGCTAAATGTGGGAATAAAAGGGTGGGATGAGTAATTAGCAATCTTCTTGCTCTAAACTATTTTATGTTACTCTTGCTCGTAATATCATTATTCCACCCATTCTTTTTTTTACACCGCTATCTTTTTTATTATATGCTATTACTTTTTTCCTTAGGTAATGCTTGATTTGCACTGTAATATACTTTATCGCTCTTTTCCATCTTAACCTTTTTTTTATAGTTCCTTTCTTTTATTCTACATTGTTTGTTTCTCCTCATGACTGACATGACTTATAAGCCACGTTATCATATGAGTAAGATGTGGGTCTAGAGGCTGAGAAGTGTCAGGGAGGTGGAGAAAGGACTGGCAGGATGGCTCAGTGGGTAAGGCGCTTGCTTGGTTGGTCAATGAAACAAACATGATGATGAGAACTTCCACAAGCTGTCCTCTAATTCCCCATCCCCAAACACAATCAATCAATCAATCAATCAATCAATCAATCAATCAATCAATCAATCAATCAATGTTTGAAAAAGGTGAGCAAGGGGCTGGAGAGATGGCTCAGTGATTAAGAGAACTAACTGCTCTTCTAGAAGGACTGGGTTTGGTTTGAATTTGCAGCATCCACATAATGTCTCATAATGGTCTGAAAGTCCAGTTCTGGAGAATCCAATGCCCTCTTCTGCCTTGCATGGTCACTATATAAATATAGTCAACAGATATACATGCAGGCAAAACACTCATACATATAAATATAAATGAAAATTATTTTAAAAATTTAAAGGGTGAGCAAGATATTTAAAATTATTAGTGATGATGCTTAACAAGTTATAGATCAGGTAACTTATACTTCTAAAGCACTGTCAATTATCAGAAAATAGAATACATGACTACAAAGTTTAAAAGTTATACTAAGCTGGGCAGTGCCTTTAGTTCCAGCACTCAGAAGGCAGAGACAAATGGATCTCTGTGAGTGTGAGGCCAACTTGGTCTACAGAGTGAGTTTCAGGACAGCCAGAGTGGTTATTCAGAGAAATCCTGTCTCCAAAAACAAAACAAAACAAAACAAATAAAGTTATATTAAAAAAAAATTGGTGCCAGGTTTATGATAATGGTTGTGACTATAAATCTATTTAGTCAGAAATATTTTTTGAAAGTAAAACATGACTATGATTTGGATACTCTTTGAAACTGATCCAAGGTAAAACAAGCTTGCATGGCAGAAAGAGCTGGTCCACTGGATACCCACCACACTGAGTTAAAAGCAAAACCATTCTTGCTTAAGGAGCACAGCACTCATCAAACAAACACCAGCCTCTAAAATGTGCTTTATAAACACAGGAATGTGGAGTTGGTGTAGCAGAGAACAAAGGCTAACAATGAAAGAGACCCAGGACTGACTCTCAGGTCTGGTCATGTGTTTACAGAGTTACTTAGATGACATAAATGAAATTAACAACATTTTCATTCTCAAGGTTTTTAATTCTAACAAAGCAAGAACACTATCTGTGGGGTGTTTTTGCTCCATAAAGATGGGTTCTTTTTTTTAAGAGTTATTTATTATGTATATAATATTATTCCTCTATGTATGCCTGCAGGCCAGAAGAGGGCACCAGATTTCATTACAAATAGTTGTGAGCCATACTGTGGTTGCTGAGATTAAACTCAGGACTTCTGGAAGAGCAGCCAGTGCTCTTAACCTCTGAGCCATCTTTCCAGCCCCAAGATGGGTTCTACTAATTGGGAAAAAAATCTTCAAGATAAAGGTCTAGGGAGGAAGAGTCTCTGAAAAACAAAAAACCCAGGTGTGGCCTGGTCCTATAGATAGTATAGGTCACCAGGCTATTAACTTCTGGAGAAACAGATTATACACTTCTTCCATTGAAGTTCCTGCATGTTTAATAATCCTGGTTTTCTTAGTGCTTATCTGTGGGCACAAAGACCTCCTGCCCACTACATCACCCCCTTCTTCTAAGTTTTTAAAGAAAAATCAGTGGCCATAATAGGGGCCATGGCTAAATGCACTGGCTGCCTCTATGGCTGCTCTAATTAATATAGGCAAACATACAAGAATTTTAAGAATAGCTAACAGAGGACCAATGAAAGGGGAAAGCCACCTTGATGGCCATTTAAAGATCACTTGGTGAATTTTTGCCTATCTCTTTATGCAAATCATTGCTCTGATCCTCCATATTATGATAAAAATCTGACATATTAAAGCAACACATACTAGGAAATAGTTGATCAACCAAGATTATGTTTGAGCAACAAATAATTTATAGTAGCTCTGTTTTGTAAAAATATGGTTCTTAAATTACCCATCTCTTAATTATTTTTTTGTTTTTTTTTTTTGTTGTTGTTGTAATATTAGTAGGATTTTTTTTTTTTTTTTTTTTTTAGTTTCTCTATGTAACTGCTGCGGCTGTCCTGGAACTCGCTTTGTAGACCAGGCTGGCCTCAAACTCACCAATGCCTGGTATAATATTAGTAGTTTTACTAATCATCTAGGTCATCTTTGAGAACTCTTTTTTTTGTATATCAGTAACCATAAGCCAAAATCAATACTTAGCACGACCAAATAATATCATACTGTCTCCTAATACAGGTGCCTTTTTTATCCACCCATCCCACTGCCCCCGACAAAAAGACATTTGGATTCTGCATGAACACGCTGAGAATGAATAGGATTAACAGGTAATGCAGTCTTAACAACATCATCTTTAGGTCAGTAGTATTGTATACTTGTTGTTTCCCCTAAGTCTGGGCTGATGAGTTAAATAAAATCTTGATGTCTCCCCAAGTTATTGGCTTCCTCTTTCTCTTGATGGATCTGTCACTTATTTTTAGATGATTCATTTTTCTGTTGGTCTCCGGGATGCTGTCCTGTTCGGATGCCATCCCAGACTTCATTCATTTTCTGGAAAGACATAAGAATAACCTTGACCTAATGCTAGAAGAACATTGGAACCTTACCAGTGATTTGTTTCTAGACCCTTTCTTTTAACATGTGCTTTAGGCTGTGTCCCCATTAGGACAAAATGGTTTTGAGCAGCAGAAAAACCATTATCCTTCAAAGGGAAAAAAATTAAAGTTAGCACAGCTAAATGTAGCACAGTGTGTGGGGATTTGGGTGGGTATACCCCATGTTATTAAAAATTTGCCAATTTAAGTATTTGGTGGTGCATATCGTAACCCTGTGAATTGTAAGGGGCTTTAGTAACATGATTAATATTCCACAAATTGCAAAATCCTTTAAGGTGTTTGTTAGTACAAGCAGGGCCATTATCATTTTTTAGTTGTAATGGGTCCCAGAAAGACAATGAATAAAGAGATATTTGACAAGGTCAGTCCCACATGTGGCCTAATGGTATTTCTCCGGTGCTCCCAGTGCCTCATGCTTCATCTCAGGCTGTGCTCTGTGGCTTCGTAATTGGGGAGACTCACCATGCATGCCTGCAATGTACTGTGCAGCACAGAAGGCCCCAGACACAGACAGCTTGAGTTTCGGATGTCAAGCTGACATACACTCAATACTAGTTATGCCCCAAAAACTTGGAATATTGTGTAAAATAATGCCTTTCATAGAGGATGGGCTTGCACAAACCTCCTCCAACTTTTTCCCTCACCAGAGTCTAGTCAATT
This sequence comes from Cricetiscus sungorus, assembly GCA_030556225.1. Classification (NCBI taxonomy): domain Eukaryota; kingdom Metazoa; phylum Chordata; class Mammalia; order Rodentia; family Cricetidae; genus Cricetiscus; species Cricetiscus sungorus. Next base: position 188,976 of record JANBXA010000642.1, read on the forward strand.
TATCAGACCAAGTGCAAGCACAAAACTAAAAAACACAAACAAGATCCACTTAAACAATGGTCTTTAACTTTAAAAGACTTAAACCTGAACATTAGCGTTTGAATCTTTATTTGAGCCCCCTCCACCTTGCTGGCCCCTGAGAATTAAATTTTAGTCTCTCAGACAGAAATTTCAAGTTGAGTGAGTGACAGTCCTCTGACTCCGTAGGCTTGCCCTCAAACCCTGAACTGTTGGAGGCTGGTCCTCACAATTTACTCCTGTTTTCCTTCCTAAATCTATTGTAAGCCTGTTTATATCGTTATTTTTTATTTTTTTTTGTAATGTTGTACAAAAATACAAACAAAACCAAGCAAAACAAAAAAACCAAATGAAATTGTAGTAATCATAAACACAGAGGAATCTGGGTCGTTTGGTTTCTTCATGAATAAAAGGCCTGAAATGTGAAACACTCATGCCAGATGTGGAGGCATGATTTTTAATCACAGCACTAGTGAGGCAGGGACAGGTGAATGAATCTCTGAGTTCCAGGACAGCCATGGTTATGTAAAGACCCATCTTAAAACACCAACCAACAAACCAACAAACAACAAAACCATGCTGAGGCTGAGGCAGGTGGATCTCAGTGAGTTTGAGCCCAGCCTGGTCTACAAAGTGAGTTTCAGGACAGCCAGGATTGTTATACAGAGAAACCCTGTTTCAAAAAACAAAAACAAAACAAAACAGACAGACAACAAACAAACAAACAAAGGATGCTACAGCGTGTCTAACATTTTGAGCAAGGTCTAGTAGTTCAGGCTTTTACACCCAGCACTGAGAGGCACAGTCAAGTGGGGAATCTCTGAGTTCAGGCCCAGCCGGGTCTACAGAGAGTTCTAGGACAGCCAGGGCTACACAGTGGAATCCTGTGAGTGTGTGTGTGTGTGTGTGTGTGTGTGTGTGTGTGCCTACTTTTGATGTAAAGGATGAGATAAAATTCCTTATTTTGCTTATGCAGTTAGTGAACCACTGGATGGATTCATAATTTGACCAGGCATCAGCCAGAAAAGCACCTGTAGTCTCAGTAACAGACACTCACTGCATCACTGCAACAATCAACCCTTCTACCAGCAACAGCCATAGCTGTTCCTGGCTCTCCTCCTAGGCAGGTGTTTCCTGCTTGTGTCTTCCAGAGACCTTTTTCCCCATTTCTGTCTCTTCCACTTCTATCTCCAAGCTACTCATGTCCCATCAGATCCCACTTGCTGTTAACTAGACTCCATCCTTGAGGACCTCATTCCAAATGTTTCCGACTTCCCATTACATTCTGTCCAAATCCCATTACATTCTGTCCATATTCACAGTTCTTCTGAAACATTCCTTTTTTCTCCTTAGGCTGGTTCCCATTCTCAGTGCATGTCCAGCCTTCCTGTGCTAGTTACAGGAGGCCAGTTGAAACAGTCAATGGCTGAGAAACTGCCAGTAAAGCTGATTAATTACAACAAGTCCAGACTGTTGAGCTGTACGACCAGGGTGGTTATAATTTTTTTTTTTTTTTTTTTTTTGTGAAGCACGTTGAATAAAAAACATATGCTCCCTGTTCTTTTGAAGAGCCATCTGGAGCCAGGCAGTAGTGGTGCACACCTTTGATGCCAGCACCCAGGAGGCAGAGGCAGGTGAATCTCTTTGAGTTAGATGCTGGCCTGGTCTACAGAGTAAGTTCCAGAACAGCCAGAACTTCATAGTGAGACCTTGTCTTCAAAAACCAAAAACCAAAACCAAACAAATAACCCACCCAAAATCCAAACCCAAACTGAACACCTCTGGGGTAGCCTAGATCACGCACATGCTGCAGCAGTGGGACCCTCCCTCGCTCCCATTCCTTGGAACTCAGGTGTTGCCCCAAGCTGCTCCAAGCTCTGTCAGACCAGGGTGGCAGGAAGGGCAGCAGGGCAGCCAGGCCAGAGGGCTTTGAGTTTCATCACAGGGCTTGGGAGGGTGAGCTCCAAATGCATATAACTGGGTGAAGCCTGATGGGCTGAGGAAGCCCATTAGACCTACCTTGCTAATACCTGCCAAGATATGTCCTGGCAGAAAATGTTTCTTTCTTTTTTTTTCTTTCTTTCTTTCTTCCTTCCTTTTTTCCTTCCTTCCTTTCTTTAATAGTCCTCCTGAGAAGGTCCAATAATACATTATTAATGTACTCAGTTGAAAAATAATTGACAGAGATCTTATCTCCCTTTAGTTCCCACATGCTTCCAGTGTTAACATCAATAGTTATGTGATCAGGAAACCAAGGATTGAATTTTACAACTACTTGTATAAAGTTGCAGAGCTCTTGCTCTTGATATTTTTTTCCTCTGGGTTGCTTGCTTGCTTGATTTATTTATTGGATTGTTGTTTTACCTACATGTATATCTGTGTGAAGGCATTAGATTCCCTGACTGGAGTTACAGTGAGTTGTGAGCTGCCATGTGGGTTCTGAGAATTGAACCCAGGTCCTCTGGAAGATCAACCAGTGCTTTTAAACACTGACCCATTTCTCCAGGCCCCTCATCTAGGTCTTTTGTTTGTTTGGTTGGTTTTTCGAGACAGGGTTTCTCTATGTAGCTTTGGAGCCTGTCCTGGAACTAGCTTTGTAGACCAGGCTGAACTCATGGAGATCCACCTACCTCTGCCTCCCAAGTGCTAGGATTAAAGGCTTACGCTTGACCAGGTTTTAACAAATATTTCAATAATAGTAGAAAGTTCTTTCTTTGTGTCAGAAGACTGACTGGAACCCATGATTATTCCCACTCTTCCACTTAAGATCATTAATTCTTCTGCTTCTGTTAAAGAAAAATTTTCTTACCTCTTCTGATGGTCAAGCCCCTCACCATGGGTGCAGACTGTGTGTGTGTGTGGGGGTGGGTGGGGTGGGTGGGTGGGTGGGTGGGGTCTTTGCAATCACCAGGGCCCTGCACAAGTGAGCCAAGAATGAAATCTGGCTCAACACTCAGTAGCAGGTGTTGGTTCAAATCCTGGGCAGTTTATTTTAGGCACATTTAAGTACAGCACAATTTGGAAGAAAGTTTCCTGGTGACAATGATTCAATCCCATACACACAATAAAGCTTAAGCACCAACACACCCAAACTTTTTGCAAAGTGCTTGTGACCTCTTCCATAAAGATGGGTCCTATAGATTGGGGAAAAAATGCTCAAGATAAAGGCCTAGGGAGGAAGAGTCTGGGATAAACATAATAGTCTACAGGGAATCAGGTGTGGCCTGGCCCTACAGACAGCTCAGGTCACCAGGCTATTAACTTCATTCAATTCCAGCCTTCTGGGCAGAAAACAGTTTATACATCTCTTCCGTTAGTTGAAGAGACAACCCGTGTGTTTAACATTCCTGGTTTTCCTAGTGCCCCCTATAACTGTCCATCTCAATTAAGCTGTGGGGATTAATTACCACAGGAAATCACAGGACATACACACTCAATTCCCACCTTCACTCCTGAGAAAGCTTTTCTAATAAAGTGAGAAAGGAGGAGACCCATTCATCTTGGGAAATAGGCCAGGGAAAGTTTCCTTGGAAGAGGGATTTTTGTTGTTTTTTGATTTTCAAGACAGGCTTTCTCTGTGTTAACAGTTCTGGCTGTCCCAGAACTCGCTCTATAGATCAGGCTGGCCTGGAACTTACAGAGATCCTCCTGCCTCTCCTTCCCAGTGCTGAGGTTAAAGGTGTGTATCACTACCACCTGGCTGAAAGAGGGATATTTGGCTGTGAGTACAGCCATGCCAGCAAAAGCAATAGGATGTGCAAGGAAATGAGAGACGTGCAGGAAGAACGTAAGGCCTTCACCCAAACCAAGTCTTGGAACTAATACTACTTACTGAGTGGGAGTGAGCCCTGGATTTACCAATATAGCTAATGTTACTGGCTGCTTACTGTATTGTGCTTGATACAGGCATTGTGAAGATGAACTGCAAACTACTCAGTGCCACTCAGCAGACAGTAACTTCAGTAGCTGAACTGTCTCATTGCCTTCTCTGGATCCTGAAAATCTAGTTCATATATTAAGATTATATATGTGATTAGTTTTCATTTGTGGGAAATTAAGTGACGTGGGCATACGGCTGCTAGTGGAACGGAGGGGACTGTTGAGAAGGTAGACAGCCATACAAAGCTGGCAGAAATACCTGCCTTGTGTGTAAGCTGTTTCTGTGGTGGAGGCGGTTGGCACCAAGATGGACATGATGACAAGGCATCATGGGGAAAGAGAATTTATACAGTGATGGATGGCAAGATGATAAAAGTGCCAAACTTCGACTCTAATCCAAGAAGAAACTCAAAGGAGTAGGAGGTGTAGCTCAGTGGGTAGAGTGCTTATTTAGCATGTATTCAAGACATGGAAACAGGAGGATCAGGAATACAAAGAAACTCTTGGCTATGTAGTCATTAGAAGTCAGATTGGGCTACATGAGACTCTGTCTCGAAGAAAACCAACCAACCAAATAAACAAGCAAAAAATGAGGTCCTAGGCTCAACCCAGTACTGCCTTAAGCTTTAGAAAATAAAGCATCTTTTCTTATTTTTTGATGTATATGAGTATTTTGATCATATGTGTGTCTGTGTACCACATGCACGCCTGGTGCCTATGGAGGCCTCAGGCAGGTGCTAGGTCCCATGGAGCTGGGATTATGGGTGGTTGTGAGCTTCCATGTGGGTACTAGGAATTGAACCCAGGGCCTCTGGAAGGGCAGCCAGTGCTCTAACTGCTGAGCCATCTCTCTAGTCCCCAAACACATTACTCTAAAAATAAAACAAAACCAACAAATCACTAAGAAAGCAACAAAAGTGTCTGCACAAAGTCAGAAAATAATCATAGTAGGGTAGTTGCACACACAAATAAGGAGAGTACCTATCTGCTTATGGTTAAAGCAGTTACGAAAGAATCCTTTGGTAATGTTCACAAAAGACATAACCCTACGGAAGACTCTTCGTGGTCAACAAACGCAAATTTCCAGTTCAAGTGTGCAAGCCTTTAGTTTTCAGCAGCTTCAAGAAACTACATTGCAAAAAGTGTATTAAAACCCAGTGAAGACACGTTCTTGTGTTTTGGGGCATGGTAGGTATGGACGCCAGAACCCTGCCAGGCAAAAACACCACCACTGAGCTACAGCCCCAGTCAGGGAAGATGCTCTTTGAAGCACCACTGCAAGACCTCTGGCGCATTATCTTAGCGCGTTTCAGATAGCCATCTCAAGAATAACCTGTTTCTTAACTTGAACTAGTCGGATAGTCGAGGAAACATGGAAATAGCTGCAATATATTTTAGTCTCCTACAGCACAAAGTCAAGATATTTGCGGGATTATGCAACTGTCCTCCGCCCACTCAACAGCTGTTGTTGATATTATTATTATCTACCCGGTGTTGTGTCTCCTCCCTGCCCAAGGAGCTACCTGATCACATGCTTGCAGACTAGCATAAGCGGAAACCTGGCGGTCACTGGGGAAGAGTGAGCGACACTTTGGCCCATGGCTCATTGATTGACTCGTAGGATACCCCCGACCCCTAAGTGCTTCAGACCCCGCCAGCCAGCGCAGGCAGCTCCGGCCGGTTCCGGGGGGCTGCATTCGTCCCCTCAGCCCGCAGCCACTCCCTCGAGGCGCCCACGGCCGGGAGCCACCCGCCGCCCGGAACGCTACCGCTAGCAGCCCCGTGGTGGTCCAGCCGCTCACCAGCTTCGGGCTGCCGGGCGCTCGGCAGGAGCGGGGTACTGTCCGAGTTCTCTTCCTCATCGTTCATCGCCGGACCCCGAAGCAGGGGCCTCATGACGCCCGGGGAGCAGATGTGCTGATGTTGTTGTTCAGCCAACAGAGCTCACGCGAGCACATCCCCAGCGTCGCGCTGGCCCGGAACGACAGGACTTAGCCCCGCCTCTTACGTCACCCATCCCCGCCCATCTCCGACCGCGTGTTCCTAAAGCGCCATTTTAGCTTCGGGCAAGTCCGATGTGGGCGTGGTGTGGCGGTGGTGGGTGTGTCTGGACTGGGCGTGGCGCTTGCTTGGTGCCTTGAGGGAGGTAGGGAATTCAGACTTCTGTTCGTCAAGCGAAAGCCGAAAGCCGAAAGCCGGGGTGTTCCGGTCCTTGAGGGGCTGGGGAGGATCTGGAGGCGGCGACAGGGCTTTCATCTCGCAGTGATAGGATGTTAGGGAAGTAGACAGGGGATACTTGAGTTCCCGACTATTAGCAATCTTTGTTCTAGGACAACATATGGATTTTGAGGTGGAAAAGCAGTAAAGAAAAACATGTTCTGTCGGACGAACTGCCTATTTCACAGGTGAACCCTATGTAGGCAGCTGGTTTTTTTCCCCCCCGCTCTGGGAAGGTGTTGCAGATTGAACAAGGCCCTCATACACACTAGACCGACGCAGGTACCATTCCCAGTCGGCAGGCCAAGTGATGTTCAAGCATGGTGGGGTTTTTCTCTGTTAATCTAATTTGGAAAGGTTTTTTTCTACTGCTGACTCTAAGAAAGAGGAACTAGGTAAATGTCCCAGTCAGCCTTGTTGGGGGCCTTTGGGCCTCTGGATAATAAAGGCCATTTCTGCAGACAGATGGAAAAGATAAGGATGTGGTAGATGTCCTTGGAGAATTCCAGGCAGACCAAAGAATAGCAAAGGCTTGCAAGCCAGTAACTCACTAAGCCACGTGAGGTCCCTGTGTAGAAGAAGGGCTAAGGATTTCTGAAGAATTCCTGGGCTAGTAAATGTGGGGCAAGTTTTCAAGTTTAAACAACCATCATATCTTGTAGATTTCAAACCAACTGACAGTTGTAGAGATAGGACCCTTCAGCATGCACACAACCACCTGGCAAATCCTTTAAAAATGTTTAGACAGTAGTTCTGGTATGGTTAATTTGATGTGGCAGTTTGCTTGTCCACGACATGTGTGGATGTCAATCAATTTGAAGGTTTGATTAGAACAAAAAGACCAGCTTCCCTTTTCTCATCTTATTCCCCAGAGAAGATGGGAAGAAGGGATCCTGCAGCCGACTGTCTTCAGATTTCATTAGCAAAAGACCTTTAGGGTCTCAGCTTTCTACACCACTGCTGTCCTGAGCCAATAGGTTTGCTCTCCACTGTATCTCCTCTCTCTTCTTGATTCTGTTTCTCTGAGAAAAGATTGCTAATGTCCTTTTGGTAAGCACAGGGAATCCAATTCCAACAGCCTTGAAAACTTGCTGATCATAGCAACACCATGTTTCCTTAAGTACACTTTTTAGTTGAGAAGGTTTCAGTTACAGAAAAGTTGCAAAGTCAATACAGAGAGTTTGAGGTAGGGTAGGAAGGCAGAATTTGAGAGAACACGGAAAGGAACCCCACACTCCTAAGTCTGGGTGAAGTCTCCTGCCAGTTGAGTTAAGAATGCCTGTACCATCAACAAAGTTTGCTGTGAAGGTTGTCTATACTGTTCTTTTTAACACAGAGGTATTTTAAGTAATGTTAAAATAGCAGATCTTGCCTAAGGCCTGAGCATGTGTGTCCTTGAGTATAGCCTTTCCCCCTTCCCAGCTGTAAACCTGGCAGATGTTCTAGGACTTTGACAAGAGGACCTATTTAGGTGACATCATTGTGCAACCTTTACAACCCGTGGTTTTATCACATCAGACTGCAATCCTATCTAAGGTACCTGGACAGGCACTCTGTAATCTCATTTACAGTCTCTCAGACTTTCTTCATTTTTGCTGACCTTGTCAGTTCTATAGAATACTGATGGAGATTCTGTCTCAAAAACCAACCAACAAATGGTAAGAAAAGAAACCCTAATAAGGTATCATCTCACATATGCCCTTTGCTGAGGGCATCCATTGGGAGACCCTCTATGAAAAGGATGAAATCCAGTCTTCAGTGTGGAGCACAGGCCCTTATGGTCTCAATTATGCTTCCAGGCTCTCCTTCCTCCCTTCCCGCCATATTCTCTTTATATATCACTCTATGTATCCAGCCTTATGCATGATGTAGGCCCTGCCTGCCTTGGTTGTTCTCCCACTTGCTTCATTTGTATATGGTGAGTTGCTATTTGCTCTTTGAAGCTAAAATGTCACTGTTAGTGGGGGGGGGTAATATTTGTTTTTATTTTATGTATGACTATTTTGCCTGCATGTATATAAATGCACTACATACGTGTCTGGTGCATGCAGAAGTGAGAAGATGGTGTCAGATCCCCTGGAACTGGAGTTACAAATGGTTGTCAGCTGTTATATGGGTGCTGGGAACCAGACCTGGGTCCTCTGTAAGAATGTGCAGTGCTCTTAACTGCTTAGCCATCTCTCCAGCCCCTGAAATGTCACTTTTTTTTTTTTTTTTTTTTTTTTTTGAGAGACAGGGTATCTCTGTAGCCATGACTGCCCTGGAACTTGATCTGTAGACCAGGCTGGCCTGGAACCCATAGAGAATTGCCTGCCTCTGCCTCCCGATTGTTGGGATTAAAGGTGGGCACTACCACAACCTGGCAGTCAGAATTCTTTGTGCATATACATTTGTATTTTCCTATTAATGCTCATAAATTTATTGTTATTATTTATATACCAGAAAGAAAAAGAAATCACCATAATCTGAAAAACACTGCTGTGAGGCATAATCCACATATACAAATGCTTTCTCCATCCCTCCTTTTCCTCTGCATGGGTTTGTGCTTATTTGGGAAACTAACCCACTAGTCCTATTGCTTTATTGTTTCACTGTTTTACACCTTAGCCATATTGTTGTGTGCAGAGTCACATCCTGTACATTTTTTGTGAAGAACCTCAGTGAGATGATAAGGAAAAGTAGCTTTTTTTTTTTTTTTTATTCATTGCAGGTTTTTCTCTAGCAAAAGCACTATGGGTAGGCTGCAGGGAGAATTTTTACCCAATGGAGAAGAGATGACCACAGTATGGCTAAGAAGTGATGTTATTAATCTCTTAAAGCCACTGAACCAAAGCTTGTAAGCTATAACTCACAGTAAACTCATGATTTTGTTCCATGTAATACATGTGTCAGACATACTGGTGTACATACTATTTGCTTTTCAAAATATTCATAGGTCTAAATTTTTATTATTTTATTATTTATTATTTTATGTTATTTTTATTTATTTTTTTAAAGATAGGGATTCTCTGTGTAGTCTTGGCTGTCTTGGAACTTGATCTAAAAACCAGGCTGACCTTAAACTAACAGAGACCCACCTGCCTCTGTCTCCTGAGTGCTGGGATTAAATGCATGTGTCACCGCTGCTCAGCTCATTTTTATTTTTAAAAGGACTTTTATTATTTTTTAAGGTGTGTGTGTGTGTGTGTGTGTGTGTGTGTGTGTGTGTGTGTAAGTGCAGTACTTATATGGAAGAGGGTGTTGTATCCTCTGAAGCTGGAGCTATAGAGAGTTGTGAGCCATCTGACATGGTGGTGGGAGTTGAATTCTTCTTCTGGAAGAGTAGTAGTATGTACTCTTAATTGCTGAGCCATCTCTTTAGCCTTTTATTCTTATTTTATAACAAAGAAACCTAAAGTCATTGAGAGTAAATTGCTTAAACACAGGATCCCAATGTGTGTGTCTCTGACTTCTAATCTCATGTTCTGTTCCAGTCAATGAGTCCCCATGCACAGGGTGCTAGGAAGTTAATTAGTTTGTTGGTCCATCACCTGAACCCATCATCAGTGGGAAGAGTTTCAGGATGAGGACTTGGTGTATTAGAGAGTGCATCAGGCTAGAACTGAGGAGTACAGGTTCTATTGCTAAGACCATGGACTCTGGCACAGAGTCAATGCCAACTCCAAGAAAGTTAGAAGCCAGGAGGACATGAGATTCTAGAATACAAGGATAAAAGACTTTTGGGGCTGGAGAGATAGCTCAGTGGTTATGAAGGCTTGCTAAGTAGTCAAGAGGATGGTTGTTTTGATCCCAGCATTCATGTAACACTCCTAGTGTTCTGTAAAAGCCTATAACTCCAGCTCCTAGGAATCCCACACCCTCTTTTGGCCTCTGTGAACACATTAGCACACCACACACACACACACACACACACACACACACACACACACACACACACACACAAAAGGCTGAAAAATAAAACAAAAAGATCTTTGGTAACATTGTGTTTTTAAAAGTATCAAATGCTCAGGAAGTACAGTAGAAATACAGTCTTAGCCCACACTTAGAGAGGGATGGTGTTCTATTACTAGTTCTGTTACTGTAACAACTTTCTGAGATAATCAACTTATATAGAGAAAAGTTTCTTTTTTCTACTTCTGAGGATGGAACCCAGAATCTTGCACATCCTTGATTTTGGGTTTCCCAATCTCTAGACCTGTGAGAAATACATTTCCAGGTTTATATCTCATGTAGTCTATTCCGGCCTCTGGACACATTGTAAAGGAATGCCTATTTTCCTCCTCCTTGACTGACCAGTAAGCACTGACATGGGTGTAGAAAAGGGTGGGACTGGGAGGCAGGTTGTGTATTGACTTTGGTAATATGGTGCGTTAACTCCAGTGAGCACTAGGTGGCAAGCTGGTGCAGAATAACCACAGTGGGAGAAAATTGGCCTTGGGCTTTCATGGCACTGGCTGACTAAAAACCATCTGCATTGCTTTCACGGGGCTTGGAATGTAAGGTTTGTGTGAATTCAAGTGTTTGTTGCTTCATTTCTTATAATTTCTGATTTTAGACATTCAGATACAGACTGTAGATAAGAGAACTGTTTCCTTCCTTAATGTTATTGCATAAGCCCCTAGATAAGACTTTAGACTTTAGAGATGCCACAAAATAAAGATTCAAATACTCTTTGAAATCTAACTTTGATCACCCAAATGAAAGTTAAAAGAAAAAGAACACACACACACACACACCTAATCAAACAAAGCAACCAAAGATTCTGAAAATGGTGAGTAAAATTGTAAAGATGAATGTGTAATGACAGCTCCTGGAAGATACTGCAGCCAACAAAAGTACCCCTTTTCACTGTTTTGAGAAGTCAGAATGGCTTCCATCCCTGCAAGAACTCAGACTCAATTGTTGTTTTCTTTATCTTATCTTTATCTGTTTTATCTCTACCAAAGCAAAACAACTTTTGGACTGGTCAAAAGTCCCATTTGGTACAAATTGCTTTGCCGCAAATCCCGTAGGACTGATGTTTCATTCAGTTACTGCCTTTCTTCACCCTTGCCCCACCCTGTGCTAAGTTGAATCCTTGTTAAAATTATATCTCTGCCTTGATAGTGTTGTTATATTACACATTAGGGTCCAGTTCTAGCACCTAACCCCCAAATGCTTTTTTTTTTTTTTTTTTTTTTTTGACACAGGGTTTCTCTGTGTAGCCTTGGATGTCCTTGAACATGCTTTGCAGATCAGGCCGGCCTTGAACTCACAGTGATCCACCTGCCTCTGCCTCCTGAATGCTGGGATTAAAGGCATGAGCCACTATGCCCTGATAACTTTAAAAAAGAATTGGTGTTTGTTTATTTTTATTACTTTAGATTTACTTACCCATATGAGTGTTTTGTCTGTGTGTGTATGTGTGTGCACCATGTCTGTGCCTAGTGGCCACAGACCAGAAAAGGGGCATTTGTCAGATCTCCTGGAACTAGAGTTACAGACATTGCAAGATATCTCATGGGGGCTGGGATTTGAGCTTGGGTCCTCTGCAAGAGCAGCCAGTATTCTTACCCACTGAGCCAGTTCTCCAGCCCTGAAAACAAATTCTTAAAAGGAACTGGCAGGGGGCCAGGCTTGTCTTTGATCCCAGCACTTAGGAGGCAGAAGCAGGTAGTACTCTGTGAGTTCCAGGTCTTTATCGTGAGTTTCAGGCCAGCCAGGCTACACAGTGAGACCATGTCTCAAACCAACCTATAATCAGTCTAGTGACCAAATGAGCAAAGCAAAGCTGGCAGGAAGATTTACTAGTTAGGCACCAACCTTAATACTGAATCGGTGACAGAGACACAAAAGGTGACACCTACATAGGAGATTAGTATAAATTCACCATGGAAATTATGTTATTTATTTTTTTCTTTCAGTGACAGGAAACAAAATAACACTCAATGGCTTCAGAGTTATTAGTTCTTTCACCTAAAATCTCAGAGGACACCAGGGGCCTAGACATGCTATATTATTATTATTTTAAGAAGTGTTTATTTATGTATCCCTTTGTATTTGTGTGTGCTCATAACTTAGGATACATTTTCTCATGGCATGTATGACGTTAAACTTTAATTCCAGCTCTCAGGAAGAAGAGGCAGGTGGATCTCTGTGAAGCCAGTATGGTCTACATAGTAAGTTCCAGGTCAGCCAAAGCTACCTAGTGAGATACTCCCCCATCGTATTAAAAAAGAGAATAAGAAACAGCAACCAACAACAACAAAAAAGCAAATAAAATAACAAGAAACTAAATTTGAAAAATAAACTTTTAGACTGTTGAAAGAAAATACAGAAAAAAAAAACATTTTAATGTGTTTGTAGGTTTTTTCCCCCCAGAAGACATATAAAGCACAATTTACTAAGTTAAAATTTGATAAATTTAAGTAATAATCTCAAAACTTCCATGCCATAAAAGACTGTAGGAGGTTCTGTGTTGCATGCATTAGCTGAAGAAAGGTTACTCCAAGATGAGTTTTAGACCTGTGGCAGCAGAAGGTCCCACCTCTGATGGACTGAAACTTGAACAGCTGTTCAAAGGTATATTTATTGACAAAGTTGTTTTTTTCAGGTAAACAAATTTCTTATACCAAAGTCCCCTATCTATATGTTTTTCTGAAGGAATGCACCATACATACCCCTGCCATTTTAGTGTTTATTGTATACTGTTTGCAGTACCCAATAATCCAAGAGCTTTAGAATGTCAGGAGCATTTTGTGACCAGGGTCATGCAAAGGCCTTAAAGCTACTTCTGAAAGACAACTCTATAAATTACGGAAAACAATCACTCATTTCCACTAAGATTTCTTCAAGGTGAAAGCACTTCTAGAGAACAGCTATTCATTCACTTAGAACTAGTGAAAAATGATTATTCTGTTCTAATGTTTGCCCTTGATACAGTGACTCTGCTAGGTTCCTATGAGAGATAGAACAAACAAAAACAAGACACCAAAAAAGACATAACATATATTAATAATATTTAAACATCTAGAATATACAAACCATCTAAAATGTCTGAAAACAAAGATGAGCGATTTCTCAGGTTGCTTGTGAGAGACGAAGTCAGAAAGGTCGAGCTGGGCACATATTCTTTGCTGACTGCTCCTTGACTGAAGATATGGCATGACCACCAGCTTCCAACTCAGTCATGACTTCCTTGTTCTTATGGACGGCACCCTCAAACTGTGAGCCAAATGAATTCTTCCTTCTTTCCTTAAGTACTTTCATTGGCTTTTAATTTATTTATGTTTACAGCAACAGAAGCAAGTAGCAGAAAACTGGTAGTAGAGGTGCAGCTGATGCTGTGACTACCTGACTATGTGGCTTAAAGGGTTTCAGAATTGTTTTCAGGAAGAATATAGAAGAGTTTGGAAGTTGAAACTAGAAAAGCCCTAGGACACTGTGAATAGAGCTTTATGGGCCATTCTGTTGTGAGTACCAGGATGCTGAGAGAAAAATGGACAGTGGAAGCTTCCTTCATGAGGTTTTAGAGGGGAACTGTATTAGGAACTGGAATAGAGGTCGTTTGTAAGATATTCTGGCAAAGAATCTGTTAGATTTCTGCCTGCTCTGGGGTATCCACCAGAGAAGACTCCTCTGACACCAGTTTAAACCAACAAGAAGTCTTTGTTAGCCTGCTGGTGACTATGTTTGGTCCTTAGGATACTAGTGTAGCCCTGAGGCTTTCTCAGGATAAGCATAAAAACTATATCCTGGGTTGTCTTAGAGTTTCTATTGCTGCAATGAAACACCATGACCAAAAAGCAAGTTGGAGAGGAACTTACACTGGCTTACACTTCCTGATCAGAGTCTTCAGCCTGCTCTCTTATAGAACTCAGGACCACCAGCTAAGGGATGGCAACACCCAAAATGGGCTAGGCCCTCCCACATTGATCACTAATTGAGAAAATGCCTTATAGCTGGATCTCATGGAGGCATTTCCTCAACTGAGACTCCCTCCTCTCTGATGACTCTAGCTCATGTCAAGTTGACACAAAACCAACTTGTACATGGGTTGACATACTTCAGGAAACAAGAACAGTTAGCCAGAAGTAGAATTTTAGAAGTCAAAAAGCAAGGTTAGTACATTTAGAGACTTTCCCAGGACTATGGACTGTGATGAATTAAGTCTTTGTTTTCATTTTGGCATGGGATGCTGTCCACATGCTGAGTCGTATGGTCTGAATGGTACTTCTATCTTGGAGTGAGTTATGCTATGGTCTGGGTACCTTTAAGGTCTGGTGAACATGCTTATGTTTTGAGCACCCAAATAAAGTCGAATTCAATTGACAGAGGAACTTAGGAACTTGCAAGACTAGGTAGAATTCGGGGTGTGGCATGGAGACTGCTTGCTACTCTCACCTGGGTCTGCTGTGGAAGAGCCATAAGTACAGCAGAAAGACATGGAAAATGTGCAGTTGGAAAGGAAAAGCATGTGAAGGAGTTTAACTTCACAGGACAGACAGGTTTAAAAGCATCTGTAATTATTGAGGAGATTATCACCATTAAAGAAAAGTTTAGGGCTTAACACTGGGACAGTAGGAAAGACTGTCCATCCGAGATTCCACCCAGTGAAGACAAAAATACAAAGGGAGCCTGGAATGAGAGCACTATGGGAAGAGCTCCCCTGCTCAAAACCAACTGCCTCAGAAAGATCCCCAAGGTTCAAGATGTACAGGCTGCTGCAACTATGGTCTATGGCAGTGGTCCTCAATCTTCCTAATGCTGCTACACTTTAATACACTTCCTCATGTTGTGATGGCCCCCAGCCATAAAACAATTTTTGTTACTACTTCATAACTGTAATTTTGCTACTGTTATGAATCATAACATAAATATCTGTGTCTTCTGATCATCTTAGGTGACTCCCATGAAAGGGTTGATTGACCCCAAAGGAGTTGCAACATGCAGGATAAGAACTGCTGGTCTGAGGGGTCAAACTCCATCCTGAGCTGGCAACAGAATTCAGCAGTGTCCATTTGGTACTGGTTATGCAGGCATGAAAGATGGAGGATCCATGGGGTCATGGGATCTTGTACCATAGCTCCAAAGAGGCTCTGAGGCCGGGCAATGTGTATTAGGGTTGAAGTCTTTTCTCAGAGGCTTAAGGAGCTGAGAGGTCTCATGATTGATTTCTACTTTGCTTTTAGTTCTTATTTTTATGCATGGGTGATCACACTCTTTTGTGTGTATGGGCACAGTTGAGTGCACATGTGTGGAGGTCAGGACAACTCCGGTCATCTTCAGGAATACAATTCAACCCAGAGCTCACCAGTTAGGCTAGACTTGCTGGGCAGTGAGCCCCAGGGATCCTGCCGCTTTTGTTTCTCCAGCACCAGGATTAAAAGTGTGTATCAGTGGGGTCTGATGAGATTGTTGTTCTTTTGCTGCAGCTATTGCCTAAGAAACACAAACCCGAGACTCAGTGCCCACATGGAGTTTATTGAGAGAGGGGAGGGAAAGGGGGGTAGCTGGTGGCCAACCGAAAGTGGAGAGAGGGGGGGTCAAAGAAAGAAAGAAGGGGCCCCAGAGAGAAAGAGAGAGGGAGAGATGCGCTTGGCGCACTTGCTTTAAAAGGGGGACTTGCGCATGCGTAACTGGGTCCCCTGCCCAGCCAGGTAAAGGCTTGAACAGCCAGGAAAAGCCTGACATAGTGATAACAGGGCCATGAGCGTCCTGCCCATCGTCATGGGCAGAGTCAGAAGACTGCTGAGTCCCAACAGAGATGGCTTAGAAGGTAAGGGCATTTGTTCCCTGAGGACCTGAGTTCCATCCCTAGTACTCACATGGTGGAAGGAGAGAGCTCCTGCAAGTTGCTCTCTGGTCTATATACTTATACCATGTTAGGTATGCTTTCCTACCCATCTCCAACAAACAAACAAACAAACAAACAAACATAAAAATATTTACAAAGAAAAGGTGAGTATCACCACACCTGACATTTTTTATGTGATTCTGGGGATCAAATTTAGAACCTTATGACTACAATGCAAGCACTTTACCAACTGAGCCATTTCTCCAAATTCCAACTTTATTATTATATATTGGTTATCTGTTTTATATATACACATATATAACTAATATATGTTATATATAGTGCTGATATGTATTTACTAGCTATAGTTTGTAATTCAATTTATATGATTTTATTATTCTTTTCTTGATGCAAATCCCTTTTGTCGATGCAAAACACAAATAAATGTGTCTTTCTAGAAGTACATCAGGCAAACACATTTTAGTAGAAGAAAGTAAGTATAATCTTGTACCAGCCACTTCAGTATAATTGGGTGATGTTTATGACTAAAATATGACTGTGGAAGGGTGAGCCACACTTAAAATAAAACATGCTTAGGGATGGGTGGAGAAATTGCTTCTGTGCCAAGAAGGCTTAAGTGTGGTAGAAATCACTGACCTCGAGGATATATAGTGTTTTGTGGGGCGTGATAGAGTAGGAGAGCTTTCACACTGAGGCAAGTGGTGGAAGGGAAATGGCTGCTATGGATTTTGCCACAATAGGCTCCTTGTTTACACATGAAAGAGTGGTGGTGGCCAAGGTCCACACCTAAGACTCTGGCTCTGGCCTTTTCAATAGAGGTGCACTGATGGGGAAAAGGGGGGGGTGTCTGGTACAGGGCAGAGCTATTAGAGATGCTCCATTGGCCCCTCAACTGTCAAGCACTTTCCTTTTTACTTTTCATTCTCTCTTGTTAGATAGGTGGCTTTTGGCGTCTGAGTTTTGAAGTGTGATGTTCATGCTGTGAATGAAAGAGCCAAAGGTTAAGGTTCAGTTGAGGTGACACCTCTGTTTAGGAGGGACTACTCTCCCTGGAGTGTGTCTTTTACATCTCATCCAGAATTGTCATGTGGCCATGAGATTTGTCACTTCCAGCCTCTTTGGCAAAGAAACAAACAAGAGAAGAGAGATGAGAAATGGGTAGATTTCCAGTAGCCAGTCTATTCATTTCTAAGGCAAGTCTTACAGAGGTTTGTAAATCATAAGTGAACAATAAGATTAAAAGTAAGGGGTTAGCCAGCCTACAATCCACACTGCCAGAAAAGCTAGGAAACAAGAAGGTTTCTAAGAGAGACATGCATGGTCCCCCACAGAAGGACAGAGGAACAAGACCTCCCAAGCAAATTGGGAGCATGAGGGGAGGGGAGAGGGAGTTAGTGGGGAAGAAGAGGGGAGAGGTGGGCTTGACTGAGCAGGAAGATTTGAGTCAGGTAAAGAGTAGAGGAGAGCAAAAAAAAAAAGAGATACCATAATAGGGGGAGCCATTATAGGTTTCAAGAGAAATCTGGCACTAAGGAAATGTCCAGAGATCTACAAGGATGACCCCAACTAACAGTCTAAGCAATAGTGGAGAGGCTACCTTAAATACCCTTCCCTTATAATGAGATTGATGACCTTATATGCCTCATTCAGTACCTGATGGAAGCAGAAGCAGACACCCACAGATAAATATTGAGTCAAACTCCTGGAATCTAGTGGCAGACAGGAAGAAGAAATGAGCAAAGAGGAGAGGTCAAGACCAGGCTGGAGAAACCCACAGAAACAGTTGACCTGAACAAGGGGGAACTTGTGTCCCCAAGTCTGATAGCTGGGAAACCAGCATAGGACTGACCCAGACCACCTGAATATGGGTGTTAGTTAGGAGGACTGGACAGTCTACGGGGCCTCTGGTAGTGAATCAGTATTTATCCCTAGTATATGAATGGACTTTGGGAGCCCATTCCCTATGGAGAGATACTCTCTCAGCCTAGATACATGGGGGATCACCTAGGCCCTGCTCCAAATGATATTACAGACTTTAAAGACTCCCCATGGAAGGCCTCACTCTCTCTGGGGAGCAGAAAGGGGATGGGATGGGGGTTGTGAGAGATACAGGGGAGGAGAACTGGGATTGACATGTAAAACAAGCTTGTTTCAAATTTAAATTAAAAATATTATCATAAAAAAAGTAAGGCGATACAATCATTTATGAGTCTGATGCCCTCTTCTGGTATGCAGGCAAACATGCAGACAGAACACTGTATATTTAATAAATAAAATAAATCTTTAAGGAAAAGTAAGGTGATACCAAGGATCTAAAATGTAGATGGGCATCCGACACATGTCTGCAATGTCTGATTTAGGAGGATTATGAATTTAAGGCCATCCTGAACCACTCTGCCTCAAACCACAAAACAGTAGTCTGTGGTGGCACAGAACTAGGGAGGCAGAAGCAGGCAGATCTCTGTGAGTTCAAGGCCAGCCTGTTTTACACAGTAAGTTTTACGACAGCCAGGACTACAAAGAGCACATACAGAGACCCCATCTCATTCCTCTAATGAGGGGAGCAGTGAGATGTCTCAGGGAGTAAAGGTGACTATGACAATCTTGGTGACCTGAGTTCAATCCCTGGGACCCATGTGGTGAAAAGAGAGAACTGACTCCTGAAAGTTGTCCCCTGACTTCCACATGAGTTCCATAGCATGCACACAGTTTTTTTTTTTTTAAGATAGCAAATGAAATAATAGATCTCATTTTCATACACATATATCGTATCTTCCTCACATTCTCCCCTTACTCCCTTCTCTCTCCTCCTCTCACTAGTTTTCTTTCTACCTCTAAATAGTTTTTATTACTTCATGATATGACAATCTTGACACTTTGTTAGCCTAGTTTTTAAAATGTTGACAAAGTCTTGGCTCTGCTCATTTAGACAAATGCACATTACAAATTAAGCTCAGCACTTTTTCAAAATGAAATTACATCTGCACAGATCTCAAAGACAGGTGATTCTGCAAGATACAGTTCAAAAACTCAAAAAAACTCAGCAGTCTTCTCCAGTGCTTTATTCCTGGAAGGAGCCATCTGAAACTCAGCTGTTTCTTCCTTGGCATTTCTAGATGGTTTGATATTTTTTACCACTTTGTCCACTCTTCGTTGAGGCCTTAATCTTGCTCAAAGTATGGCCATCTGTGATAATATTTTTGTTACTGAGTATTAATCATTTTTAAACTTCAAATTGGAATTTCTTATATCCTTATATTAATTTTGTTTTAGTACAAGAATCATTATTAAAAAATTCAAACATGTAGGAAATAGAGAAGTCAGTGAATCCCTGGTGCCTATAGACAGTTTCAGACACTAACACAGTTCCCTCTCTTCCCCACTTGCTCTCAAAGTACTGTGTATGTATTTATTTTCTGTTGTGGTAAGGGCTACTAAATATAGTAGTTAGCATTTAAACCATTTTAAGCATGTTCATATCATTGTGCAGACAACCTATTGCCATTCCCTGCCAACACTCTTTCATCTTCCCTGTCCATTAAACAGTAGCTCCCAATTCCCTCTCTCCACAGTCCAGGTCAACCCTCACTCTACTTTCTGTGAACTTAACTCTAGGAAGCCCATGTACTTGGAAGCATGTAATATTGACACTCTATGACTTGATATTTAATAGAGAGTAATGCCATGTTGTAGTGTGTGTCAGAATTTTCCTCCTTTTGAAAGCTATATGCTATTCCATTGTATTTGATATATTCTATTTATCTACTCATAGATAAATAGGAGCCTAAGGAGGCTCTTCTACCTTTTGATTATTGTAAACAATACTGTCAAGAACTGCAAAAAGCTGTGTGAGTCTGTGCCTTCAGTTCCTCTAGGCATAAATTCAGAAGTGGGATCTCAGGTGTGCTGATGTTCTGACAGCTTCTCACAGCAACTCTATCACTAGTGATACATATAATAGCCTGATTTTCTTCAAATCTTCTCTAATAATTTGCTATTTTTAATAGCCAATAAGCCTAGAATTATTTTCATTATGCATTTATGAAAGGCAAAAACCCCTTAAAATTAGTCATATCTGACACCATTAAAAATCATTTAATGATGGGTGTTGGTGGTACATGCTTTTAATTCCAGTACTCAGGAGGCAGAGGCCAGGCAAACCATTTATTTATTTATATTTATTTATTTATTTATTTATTGGTTTTGTGAGACAAGGTTTCTCTATGTAGCTTTGGAGCCTGTTCTGGAACTCACTCAGTGAACCAGTCTGGCCTTGAACTCACAGAGATCTTGGCCTGCCCCTGCCCCCATCTCCCCTGAGTACTGGGATTAAATGTGTGCACCATCACTGCCCAGCCAAACCAGTTATTTTTAAAAGTCCATTTAAAGCTATGGTTTCTGTCCCTGCAATCTGGGGACTGAGGAGGAAGAATGGCCAGGCAAGGCAGCTTGGACTGTGTAGAAAGATGCTGTCTCTCATCATTGCCTTATCATTGTACTAGTTCTCTCTAGTGTTCCTACCTACTCACATGGTCCCTTGTTTACTACAGTTACTCTGGGTTATTTCCTCTCTATGATATGAACATCTGCTTGGCTGGTGTCTAAGGAGGTCAGAACAGCTGGAATTACAGACAACTGTGAGCTGGAAATCAATCCCAGGTCCTCTGCAGGAGCAGCTGGTATTCTTAACCACTGAGCTGTCTCCAGCCTCTCATTCCTGATTTGATGAGATTGCTTTGAGTTATGGACATTGGCATGTGTCACTGTACCTGTTCTTTATTAAGTTCTTCATGGTGGGGCAAGCATGTGATAAGAGTGACTTTGTCTGTGGTTCATTTTGCACTCACAGTCAGAAAGCAGGGAGAGATGAATGCTGGTGCTCCAGTGACTAGATAAGTTATTTGCCTCATTGCTGTGATAAGACAGTTGATAAAAACAACTTTATGGGGGGAAGGCCTTATTTTATCCCATAGTTTAAGAGGGGATAAAGTCCTTCTTAGTGGGGAATATATGAGGGAGGAGGAGGAGGCAGCTGGTCACATTGCTCATCTTCAACATGATTTCTCCTTTATGTAAGAGACCTCATTGTATGGGTTGATGTTGTCCACATCCAAGATGGGTCTTCCCTCCTCAATAAAAGATTTCTGGGGACACCCTAATAGACTCACCTAGAGGTGTGTTACCACTGTGATTCTGATGGGAGATGTTATTCTGTAAATATATCTCTCATACTGGTTAATGAATAAAGCCCTGTTGGCCAATAGGAAAGCAAGATTGGTGGGGCTATGAGACTAGGAGGAGAAAAGAGGAAGTAGTTGGGAGGAGTCAACATGGAGACCCCGGAGAGGTAGAATGCCAGCCAGCCACTCTGACAGGTAAGATGATACACGTGGAAATACTTAGATAAGTAGAAATGGGTTAATCATTAAGACAGAGCTAGCCGGTAACAAACTAGTACCTGGCCAACAGCCTTATATCAAACACAGAGTCTGTGAGTGTTATTTGGGGCTGGCGCTGGCGCGGTGGTGGGACCAGGTGGGCTGGTGGAAAACAACTAACTACAATTGGCACCCAACGTGGCTAATAAGAACTTTCACTTAAAACTAAGAAAAACTTAAGAAATGTTTTAGAAACAAAGGAACAAAGACAAGCAAGACTTCTTGGTAGCAGCGTTTTCTCAGTTGGACTCTGTTTTGCTAGAGAAAAACAGAGATTTGCAAGGCTCCTTTAAGGGAGGTTTCCTGACTCAGCATAAGCGGCAAAAAAAAAAAAAAAACGCACTGATTTTAAAGAGCTCTGCTAACAATTCATTGGTGTGTACGAGAGCTGGCAATGGCAGTGACCATATGTCCAAGCAGGCAGCATGCTGTTGAATGCAGCACAGACCAAGGCAGTGAGCACAGCTCTCACTGCTGGTGGTAAAATAGCCACCGCCATTTTGGATAAACCAAAAAAAAAAAAAAAAAAAAAAACCGTGGCTTTCATTTTAGGAATGTTGCTATTTAGCAGATAAAAGACTCATGTCCAGAAAAAGATAAAGATTTACAGTAAAGACAGATTCAGGTTAAGAAAAACAGTTAAAGGTTTACAGTGTGTTTTAAAATATATGTAGGCTTGGGAGAGAAAGAGAAAAGAAATAAAATGGTTTTAAAAAGACAGAGTGTAGCTGGGTGTGGTGGCACACACCTTTAATCCCATCACTTGGGAGACAGAGGCAAACAAATCTCTGTGATTTCAAAGTAAACCTGGTATGTAGAGTGAATTCCAGGACAGATAAAATTTACACAGAGAAACCCTGTCTCAAAATATGTAAAAATATAAGTAAAAGAAATAGAGTAATAAAAAAGCCACGTAAAGAAGGAAAGCACATAGAACTTTGGATATTGTACGCTGTTCTGTGATCTTTAAATTGTTTGACTGCTGAGAAAATAACTGTTAAAACAAATGCTGCTGGATTAATTCAATTTATATATTTTAAAAATGCTTTGATTCCAAAATTTAAGTTCAAGGACAAGTGTTACAGCAGGTCTCCCCGCCTATTATAGTTATTGACTTAAAGGATTGCTTCTTCACTATACCTTTACAGGAACAAGATAAAGAGAAATTTGCCTTCACAGTACCTAATTATAATAATTCTCAATCGGTGAAGAGATATCAATGGAAGGTTTTGCCACAGGGAATGCTAAATAGCCCCACTCTATGCCAATATTTTGTACAAAAACCACTGGAAATAATTCGTGAACAGTTTCCACAATCCATAATTTATCATTACATGGATGATATATTGTTAGCTGATTCTAAAATAGAAACATTAGAAAAAATGTTTGAGAAAGTAAAGGAAGTTTTACCTCGTTGGGGATTACAAATTGCTCCTGAAAAAATACAAAAAGGAGATTCTATCAACTACTTAGGATACAAAATAGGTCTACAGAAAATTAGACCACAAAAAGTACAGATTAGGAGAGATCGTTACCAGACTCTTAATGATCTTCAAAAATTACTAGGAGAGATCTCTCAACTACAAACTATTATTGGAGTAGAAGGGCATGATTTGAAAAACTTAAAAATGACCCTAAAAGGGGACAAAGACTTGAATGGTCCACGAATACTATCAGCTGAGGCTGAAAAGGAATTAGAATGGGTAGAAAAGAGGATATTAGAAGCACATGTGGACCGTGTGGATCCAAAATTAGACTGTATTCTGGTTATATTACCATCTAGAGAATATCCTTCAGGGATTTTGATGCAGAGGGAAGATATCATATTAGAATGGATATTTCTACCACATAAACAGAATAAAAAACTAAAAACATATATAGAAAAGATCTCTGACCTGATTATAAAAGGTAAATTAAGACTTCGTCAACTGACAGGAAGGGACCCAGCAGAAATCATAGTACCTTTGACTAATGAGGAAATTTCCTCCTTATGGAAAGATAATGAATATTGGCAGAGAGCATGCAGTAACTTTTTGGGAATGATTAGCAACAATTATCCCAAAAGTGAAAGGATAAAATTCATAAAGAAAATTATTTGGATCCTTCCACGCATTGTAAGAAAAACACCTATCTCTGGAGTTCATACATTCTACACTGATGCAAACAAATCAGGTAAGGCAGGATATAAATCAGGTAAAATAAGTAAAGTGGTTCAAAGCCCTTACAATTCTGTACAAAAGGCAGAATTGTATGCCATTCTCATGGTACTTATGGATTTTACAGAACCTCTCAATATAGTTACTGACTCTCAATATGCAGAAAGAGTCGTCTTACACATTGAGACTGCAGAATTTATTCCTGATGGTACAGACTTAACTTCATTGTTTATACAGTTACAAGATACTATCCGAAAGAGGATTCATCCTATGTATATAACACATATTAGATCCCATACGGGTCTGCCAGGTCCTCTAGCACAAGGCAATGATGAAATTGATCGGTTATTGATAGGAAGTGTGCTAGAAGCATCAGAGTTTCATAAGAAACACCATGTGAACAGCAAAGGTTTGAAAAAGGACTTTTCTATCACTTGGCAACAAGCCAAGGAAATAATAAGGAAATGTCCTACTTGCTCATTCTATAACCAAACTCCTTTACCACCAGGCAGTAACCCTAAAGGTATAAAAAGAAATGAAATATGGCAAATGGATGTGTTTCACTTTGTAGAATTTGGAAAATTAAAATATGTGCACCATACTATAGATACATTTTCAGGGTTTCAATGGGCTACTGCTCTGAGCTCTGAAAAGGCTGAGTCTGTTATTACACACCTATTAGAGGTAATGGCCATTATGGGCATACCTGCACAAATAAAAACTGACAATGCTCCGGCATATGTTTCCAACAAATTGAAACAGTTTTTTGAATATTATAACATAAAGCACATAACTGGTATACCACACAATCCTACAGGACAAGCAGTAATTGAGAGATCCAATCGTACCTTAAAGGAAATGCTCCATAGACAGGCAGGAGTAACCAAGACACCCAAACACAGATTACATAATGCTTTATTAACATTAAACTTTCTTAATGCTAATGAAAAAGGACAAACAGCTGCTGAAAGGCACTGGACAATAGAAAAAACTTCTGAACTAAATCAGCCGGTGTACTTCAAGGATGTATTGACCTCAGTATGGAAACCAGGATATGTGTTACGTTGGGGTAGGGGTTTCGCATTTGTATCTACAGGAGAAGAAAAGCTATGGATACCGTCTAAGTTGATAAAGATCCGAGTTGAACAAGAGAAACATCTTACTGAAGAGGAATGACAAATCATTCAACAAATTGGGTCCCACAAAATGTGTGGAGACCTCTCAAAGGTAGGGGAAGTGTTCTTTTCTTGTCTTTACAGTAAAACAGAGAACACCTATCTTCAAACAACCAAGAGACAAGGAACATGTAGGTACCTACAGAAGACAGCTCTCCAGAAAGAATCATTTAATGAAGAGTAATCTGATTTATGGTAAAAATATTTAAGTCTAATAAACTGTTTCTACATGGAAATCTATTTCTCTTCACTATTTGGTATTCCTGTAGTCCCGATTCATATAAATCAATGCTGGCTTTGGAGTTGGATTTGGCTTTCCTTCTCTAAATTCAAGCATGTTGTTAAGATTGAATTCACAGTTTCTGCTTTATATCAAGAAGCCAATTGATGTAAGGCAGAAGAAAACAAAATCTAAGGACTCATATGTTTATATGCACTTTTTCTCTCTGAAATCCTCATTTTATCTTATACATGTTAATGCTTATTGTTGCCTTTCCCCTAATGCATACCGTAAAACTTGAAAATTTTACTTTGATATTGATATTTAAGTTTTCCACAAGGAATAATAACAGTTCCCAACAGCAATCCTTGAACACTCTGGAAGGAAGATGGGGCCCCAAATGGACATTTCCATTCTACTCACCCTGATGCATCTGAACTACAAACTTCACCCTTTAACCGGTTTGGGACTGCTTTGCTCAAGAAAACTCCTGACTAGCTAGCTGTAATGGTGCACCTTCTTATTACAACCTGGCCAGGTTCCAAATAGAACTCCAGTCAAGCATTTTCTGCCACACTATGAATACCTACATATGTCATAGCCAATTCTGTTGAAAAATTTGGTTGCTAAACATTTTCTTCCTACAGGATCCCATGGAGCAATCATCGTCCCATTTCAGCAGGAAGTAATCTTAAGACAACGACGCCCCTCTCCCCACTCTTGGAATTTAGGGATAATATTCATCTTCATAGGGTTGGTTTTAGTTACTTGGGGTTGGGTATGGAAAGTGATATTTAGACTCGGTTATCTCTTTTAGACAGGAATAGGGTATGGTTGGGAAAGGTATGGTTCAGAATGATATAGGTAGATTGGCCTACCTTCTTGTGAATTGTTTAGTAAGAGTGAGATATTAGTATTTCAGCTTACACTGTTATATATTCTTATCTGTGGTAATCTATGTACTGGAAGAATTGTATATTATACTTTGTCATATTGTGTGAAATCTTTCCATTTATGTTTCATGCACATTATTCTCGCTATATTCTATGTATGTATACTTTGTTTGAGTTCAAGACATTTTGTATATTGATACAGTTTAGGATATTTATCTTGCTGCCCTCTTGTCTAGACATTTCTACTCTACCTCTACTTTAGGAATTTACATGTGCATAATTATATTGTTTAGGTGTGTATCCTTGCTTTTCTCAAGGAAGTTTTAATCAGGTTTTTAGCTAAGTTCCTGAGTATTATAGATCATCCTCACCCGTGTTTCCTTTGCCTATGAGATTAGTCAGCAATAGATGCTTAATCTCCAATCACTTCATAGACCTGCAGAAAACGGCATTTAAATGTTTTAATATTAGTACTCCGTTGACATGAGACACTGTTGCTCCTGACAGCACCATGCACTTTCCCGAAAGTATGTTGGACACTGTCGTTGCTCCTTCTGGAGTTCACCCTCACTTCGGCCATGGCCTCTTGGGCAAGGAACTGCCTCTACCTTGACAACTGATCTGGACATGCGGTCCTATGTGCTTGCAGGAGACAAACAGAAGACTGCTGAACCTTGCCAAGTCAGGGTAAGACAGCCTTTCTTCCTCCCTGCTTTTGTTGTGATCTGTCAGGTACTCTTGGCCTTAGCCAAAACTGGCTGTACCAACATTGCTCTGAGACCTTGGGTGACTGTCCAGGTAGCTTGCTGTTTCTGTCTTCGAGGCATCTTTTGGAAGTTGCCCATCCGCACTTCCTGTCTATCCTAGTATTGCTATTTTCCTTCTCAGGTTTTGATGAGGTTGTAGATTAAACCATCACAACTATTATTCTCTCTTCCTAGTTAGATAAATTAGGTACTAGGCTTAAGCTTTCTAGCTTAGGATAACTCTATTGTAAACTGCGTTATGTCTTCATCCTAGGACTAGATATGTAGGTCGTTTTGTTCTCAATTTTCCTTTTCTTAGAGCACACTTGTTATTCACTGTTTTGTATATAGTTTTGTATCAAACCCAAATCTTTTCTTTAGACTAAAAGGGGAATTGTAGCGAGATATTCACCTTGTCTGCACCTGTGGCTTAGGCCATGCCCATTGGGGCGGAGACAGGGCCGGATGGGAGCGGAGAGAAAAGGTTGGGAGAGGGTCGGGCTGCCCTTTTTTGGGTGGTGGACGCTGGAAGGCTCAGGATCTGCTGGAACCCGCCGCGTGCATCTGCCTATGTTGTGAGTTATTTCTCCCTTAATAAACTTCTGTTCAGCCTAATTGTTTATCCTGATTCTTATTAAATCATAATAGACAAGTTACTGGGGAAAAGGATTTCTATTTTTGTTTCCACAGAAAACAAAAAGCTGTGGATTCCTTCCAGACTAACATGGTTTGATCAAGCCAGACCCCCTGAAACAGTGCCCCAGGTGATCCAACATTCAATGCAGTTGGGACAAAGCAGCCTTGCAGACTACAACTAAGATTTCTGCATCTTCTTAGCATCCCCGTGACAGCGCCCCATACCAGCAGGAAGCAGCTTGGAAAGAACGATATCCAAATTCCCAAATATTGTTTATAAATGTTTTCATTTAGGGCTTGGTTATAAATGGTTAATGATCACAACCAATCTTTTTAAAGGTAAAAGGGGGATATGGTATAGATTTGTTTTGGAATGGATTTTTATTTATTGATACAATTTAAGGTCAACTTTGTGATTTGTATATTTCTCCTCTTGTTTAGGTATTGTGTTTATATAGCTCATTTAGAAATGCAATGTATAATTCAGTACAGATTATAGAAAGTTACCTATGATAGTCAAAACTTGGAGTTAAGTTAGTTAGGATTTCTAGATATGCAGAGATGTATTTGAGATGAATAGGCATTCTTCAAACCTTTCAAAGACCTACAGAATATGGCATTTAAAAATGGTTTAGAGATTTTCTTGACAGTGAGACATAACTGCTCCTGGCAACACCACCTTCATCAGAAAGGAAGATGGACATCGAAGAAACACGTTATAGAGTTTGCTTCTAATATGGCAAGACTAGCCATTTGGACAAGATACTGCTCTTGTCTAGACTGACTATATGCTGTATAAACTGGACATGGAGGACCCACAGAAAAGTGACTGCTGAAACAAGATGGACATTGCTACAGGATTCCTGCTTCGTGGAAGAAGCAGACATTCTGCAGGACACAGAGAAAAGTGACTGACAAACTGCCAATACAGGCTGACAGTTTAAAGTCTCCTGCTTTGCTGAGGAGTCTGCCAGACACACTATGGCCTATGGGCTAGCTAAAGATGGAACATTACAGAAGAACTTCGGGTGACTGACCAGGCAGTGAGCTGTCTCTGTCACTTCTAGAGTTTATATATATATTATCCTTCTGTGGTCTTTGATGGAGTTGAAGACAGATAGTTATGGTTATAGTTTTCCTTAGTTAGGACTAAAGATAAGTTACATATAGTACTTTAGACTCACAAAGATAGGATAGATGATGGAATATTTTCTTAAATCTTACAAAATGTTAATGGACTAATTATTGTTAACTGTGATTCTTATTTGATAACTGTTGTTTAGTATATTTTGCTATGTTAAGGTGAAAACCCTTCTTTTTATTTTAGACAAAAAAGAGGAGATGATGGGAGATGTTATTCTGTAAATATGTTTCTCATACTGGTTAATGAATAAAGCACTGTGGCCAATGGGAAAGCAAGATAGGAGGGGCTAGGAGACAAGGAGGAAAGAGGAAGTAGTGAGGGGAGTCAACATGGAGAGCCCAGAGAGGGAGAAGCCAGCCAGCCACTCTGGCAGGTTAGATGAGCCACTTGGAAATACTTAGAATAGTAGACATGGGTTAATCATTAAGACAGATCTAGCCAATAAACAATGATAGTAACTGGCCAACAACATTGTATCAAATACAGAGTCTCTGTGTGTTATTGGGGGCTGGCATGGCAGCAGGACCAGACCAGTGGCAGGGAAAAACCTGCTCGTAACATGATTCTGATGAAGATTAATCTTCACAAGTGACTTCCTCCTCTGTCCTTTTTCCTTCACTCCAGGACCCCGATTAGTGAGATGGAGCCATGCACATTCAGGTCTTTTCCCTTTTCATGTAAACCTGTCCAGAACACTGCATAGATATGCCCAGAGGTGTGTCTCCTAGGTAATTTCAAATGTAGAGAGGTCAGAGGACAACTTGAGGGAGTCAGTTCTCTTTTTTTACCAAGTGAGCTCCATGAATTGAACTTGGCTTCAAGTGCCTTTACCGGCTGAACCCTCTCAATGACCCCACGTATTAATTACTTTTCTGTTGCTGTGATAAAACGCCATGACCCAAGCGACTTTGAAAGAGTTTATTTTGGCTTATGGTTTCAGGTAGATAAGAGTCCCCTATGGTGGGGAGGCATGGAGACAAGTGGCAGGCAGGATTGCAGGAGCAGCAAGCAGAGAAATCATGTCTTTAACTACAATCATGAAGCAGAGGAGCAACTGGAAGTGGACTGAGGCTATGAACTCTTGAAGTCTGCCCTCATGGTGCACTTCCTCCACTGTCTGGACCACCCCTGAACACCACCACCACCTAGGGTGCCTGAGACTATGGGGGGCACTTTCATTCAAACCATTATATCCCAAGTGACTTTTGTTCTTTTTTAGTCAACTTCTGAAATCATCTCCCATTTTTAGTATCTTCAAGGTCATTTGCAGGAGTCATGTTGCTTAGCTCTTTTATGTTCCTTGCATTCCTGCCCTATGATTTGAACATCTGTTGGTTTAGAGCTCTGATTTATATTTATATTCTTATCAACTTTTGTACTGGGGATAGCTCAATCCCTAGTACAACTCAAAAAAAAAAAAAAAAAAACACAAAAAAACAAAAAAAACCCCAAAAAAACCCATAAAAACATAAAAAAAGAAAAAAAAAGAAAACAAATTGCTATAACACTGACAACATCAAACTATTCAAGATATAAACATACAGAAATATACTTAAAATTGGTTAAAACCAAAGTTCATGAAATAAAAGCTCAAGATTAACACAGGATGTGTCACAAAGTTAAAAATTAGGTAAAATGAGAAAGTTGTTAATGATTGACATATTGGGAGGAGGCAGGGGAAGAGGAAAATAAATAAAAGGTAAAAGAAGAGGAGGAATGTGGGAAGAGAAAAGAACAGAGAAAGAAAAAGAAAAAGAAAAAAAATCCCACAGTTCACCAGGAGTTTGAAAGAAAATCTGGATAAATAAGGGGAAATAAAAAATAGAAACAAGAGGGTTTTTGTTGTTGTTTGTTTTTGTTTATGTTTTTTTGAGACAGGCTTTTTCTATGAAGTGCTGGCTGTCCTAGAACTCTGTAGAACAGGCTGGCCTTAAACTCAGAGATCCACCTACCTCTGTACCCTAAGTGCTGGGTTTAAAGGCATAAACCACCACACCTACTTGAGAGGGATTTTTAAAACAGTAAGATAAAGTAAAAATATGGCTTAAAAATACAGTAGAAGAGGGAAAAAGTGACAAAACAGAAATAAAGGAAGAATAACAAAGAAAGAAAAAAGATTGCCCAGCAATAAAAAAAATGTGTACAACACATTGTATATAAATACCTGGGTGTCTGACAGGGCCTTCCTCTGTAGGGCCTGTGCCTATTGACCCTGACAGTGGCCATGACAGCAGTGACCTGCTCATTGAGAACTGACACCCTCCTTGTTCTAATGGGCTGTCTCAGGGATCCCTGCACTGGGACCTGCAACCTTCCTGGAGCTGGCATCTCTGACTGAGGGAATGGCATGCAGGGTGATATTAGTGTCTTCAGTCTCTTAACAGCCAAAGATGCAGCCCTTGTCACTTTAGGCTGCTGGAACGTGGCATGGACTTTCCAGTTGGGGAGGGAAGATTAGCTTGTTCTCAGAGCCCTCTCAACCCAGTGAACATTAAAGGTTAGAAAAAAAAATATGCAATGAGGAATAAAAAACAACACATGGATTTTAAAATGTAACAGCAAGGGGAACAAATCGGGGAAGTGTAGGACTGGGCAGCTTGTATCTGGTCCTCAGAACATGGAGACTGTGTTACCTGCACTGGGTGGGGGAGATTGAGTGGATTTTATATTTCCCATTAAGCTGCTGTTGAGTCTGTACTGGATGCATGCTCCACTTCTGTCAGAGCTGTGCTCACTTTAGTAGTTCCCCTTCTATGAATCAGGGCCTCTTTAGCTTTGCAGTCTGTGAGCCAAGCAGGTTCTCTCATCCTCTAATCATACCTCCTGGGTGGCTAATGTTATATATAACTGGGAATTGTCTCCCAAGCATGTTAGGCCTGTGGGACTGAACCCCAGCACTGAGGTTGGTGCAAGTGGAGGGCCTCTTCTCATGCCTTCAAGACCTTCCTCCCAAGTGCTGATCACCATGCACGGTGCTGGAGGGCTGCCCTTCCGAGCTCTTGGGTCTACAGTGATGAGGGCACTTTCCTCACAGGGTGTGTGTGTGGGTGGGTGGGGGGAGAGAGTCACGTCTCACTGACTCCAGCAGTTGGTTTTGAGGCTTCTGGGGGCCATGACCTTCTCTTGGTTAGGAATGCCTGTCTCATCACCAGGGCTATGTTGGTTGCCTTTGGGATGGGGTTGCTTCTCCTCATGCTGCCAGATGTAGGTGCTCTGCCAGGCTTTTAAACTTTTAAACTTTATTTTTAGTTGTTGCACTTTTCAGCTTTCTATCACTGTTCTTGAATTTCTGAAGCATTTCCTAATCTCTACCCCCCCTTTGAGCCAGTCTATTCTTTCTCATAACAGGGTTGATGCATACATTTCTGTGATGTTCAGTCTGTTGGCAAATGTGTATTGTGAGGAGGAAGACGTACACCTGGAAATTGTAGTAACTTAAAGTCTGCACAGTTGGAATTAACTCTTTGGTCCTAACTCTATTTATTTTGGAATACAATATTATATACTTAGAGTTTGGAGCCTCTGGCTGCATATCTTGTCTACTACTATGAACTCAAATTTTGGGAAGTAATTCAGTTGTTCCAACTTCTTTTTCTCATCAGAGTGCCTTTAGGTGCATGTTCCTGGAGACTCTCTGTGGACTACTGTCCATAGATGAAAAGATAAATTTCAGTTCCCACCCAGGACCTGCTGAGTGATTCTCACACACATCGGAATATGACAAATGCAGGTTTAGAATTTGGCTGATTGTCCACACTTGAACCTGCTCCTCTTCACTGTACTGGGGAGGTGAGGAGACCAGCCCAGCAATAGCAGCTGTGCCAAGAACCAGCTGCATCCCAGGTCACAGTCAGATACTTCTCACCATACCCAAGTCCTGCTTTCACAGGAAGATGACCACTAACAATAGGCTGCCCTTAGAACAGGACCCAAGGGACATCTCCATTCAGCAGGGTGAACAAGGGTAGGAACAGGAAGGGAGGAAATCAATTTCCTGTGCTCCTAAACCCTCACTTTGTCCAGGTGCCACTTTCCCCTTTTAGCACACAGCTGTGCCCACATATAGCTCTTTGGTCGATGTTTCTCTAGTTTCATTTTGCCCCAAACTCGACTGTCATCATCTAAAATTCCTTTTTGGAATGAGAAAGCTCAAGTCGTCAGGCACTGACTGTGCCTGTTTTCCTAGTCTTTGGCAGTTGCCCGCTTTTATGGGGTAGCCATGGTGAAACCTGAGTCATCTGAAGGCAGGGGTACTGCCAAATAGGGTGTCAGGGAAGCAGAAAACTTGGGCTCAGGAGAACTGGGGATCAGTAACTGCTGGGTACTGCGCCCCTGGGCACCTTCATTCTCAGTGCAGCCTTTCTCTTCCGACCCCGATTGTATTTTGACAAAGTGTTACAAACTCAGGATTCTAGAAGGACTTTTAGTAGAAAACGTGTTTTAGCAATAGCTTCAAGGTGATAAGCATCTTCCCAAACAGCTCAATTGCTTCTGAGTTTCAAGTGGCATCAGCTAACTTTTTGATTGTACCAGAATGTTCCTCCACATGCTTATGTATGTATGTATGTATGTATGTATGTATGTATGTATGTATATATGTATGTATGTAATAAAAGCTAGGTTCTGGATTCACTCTCCAGAGTAGGCGCCATCTTTTAAATTAGAGAAACGGTAACATTTTCTTAGAGGGGAGAGTATACCTCAATTTTTATCTTAAGAGAAAAGTTTTTCTCTGTTCTTATACATGTATATTAACTACCAATATATACCCATCCGTGTGTGTGTGTGTGTGTGTGTGTGTGTGTGTGTGTGTGTGTGTGTGTGTGTCCAGGCACGCGCACGCTTGCCATTTCCCTAAACTTCTGACTCATCGTCTGGAGGACAATGATTGATTTTTTCCACTTCACATAGCTGCTATGAATTGCTGCTCACAAGGATGGGCCTGTTTATTCACTCCGGGCATCGCCGGTAGAGCGCTAGAGTAAACAAGCCCCTGGTTCCCAGTGGCCGAGGAAGTGGGCGCCCACTGTTCTCCTCTGGGAGCAGGGAAGGTGGGGCCAAGTTGTGGCCACCGCGTGTGCAGACCGCTTTTCTCAGCCACCGGACAGGCGACGTTAGCCCGGGAGAAGTCAGAAGCGCCATTGTGATGCAGCGGGATGGGTGGAGCCATCAAGTCTCAATTTAGATCTCTCTGCTTTTAGGCGCGCCCATTTCAGATTGCAAAACCCTGGTGCGAAGTGGGGGGGAGAAGCAGGCAGGAGGTGGCCAGCCACACCCCGCAGGGCGCACACTCGGTGGGCTGCAGACCCCTCGGGCAGACGGCGAGATGAGCAGCCGGAGCCTCCTGAGCGCTGCACACCTTCTTTGCGTGTGCGCGACCGTGCTGGCCGCCCCAGGGTAGGAGCGCGGGCCAGAGGGCTTGGGCGCAGGGGATACGGGGGCGCGCGGCCTGCGGGACCCACCAGGGGGCTTTTTTTTAGAGTCCTTCTGCTGCGAAAACTTGCCAAAGAACGTCGTCCTACCTCCAGTCCATGTTGCCTTGACTTTTGCCTCTCAACTTGTTGCTCCTAAATGACGTGCCTCTTTTTTCCTCCCAGAGACTTTTTCTTTTTTGTTTTCCTTTTTTTTTTCTAAACAGAATCTTTCTACTGTGACACTGTTAGTGTGACCGAGGTGACCAGCACGGAGTGCCATACCAGAGATTGTAGGAAGATGAACAAGAATTAGTATAAAGTACTCCATTTTAAAGTTTTTTTTCCCCCCCTTCAGCAAAGAAAATTACTACTACTACTACTATTATTATTACAGGGGGTCCATTTGTAACTCTGGTTGGCTTAGGAACCCTGGGCAGTCCCTCCTCCCTCACCAGCCCCTTGAGTGTCAGGGTATTAGAA
Source organism: Cricetiscus sungorus (assembly GCA_030556225.1). NCBI lineage: Eukaryota > Metazoa > Chordata > Mammalia > Rodentia > Cricetidae > Cricetiscus > Cricetiscus sungorus. The sequence continues at coordinate 223,188 of JANBXA010000642.1, forward strand.
GTCTAGGTGTGCACCACCACACCCGGCCTGTCCTCTTTGGGGGACTTAAGATGTTTACTAACCTGGAGATCTTGTAGCTAGCATTTATTTTCAGATGGCGATGGCGATTTCAATCATTCCCCATCTCCCTTTGGTGGATAGATAAGCACGAAGATTTGAGCAGGCAAGATCCTAACTCTAGGTGTGTGTGTGTGTGTGTGTGTGTGTGTGTGTGTGTGTGTGTGTGTGTCTTTATACTGTGGAGGTGAAGTCACCTCTGAAGAGACTTGGAGACTTGCATTCTGCAGCGACTTCTGCTTTGTTTTCCCCTTTGGTTCCTGTGCATTTAAACCATTTTAGGAACTATGTTTTCTGTAGTGCTTCATGGTACTACTCAACAGCAGTGGTGCCGTTTTAATTGTGGTGGAGTGGTGTGGAGGCCTCACTCTTCCAGAGAATGGGGACAGTGGAGGTGTGTGGGAGGAGGGGAGGGAGAGGGAACTGTAGTCAGGCTATAAAATAAATGAATACATTTGATTAATAGTTTACAAAACTTTGTTTTTTCTTTTGTTGGTAACTCTTTAGGTCCCGCTTTCTGGTGACAGCCCCAGGGGTCATTAGGCCCGGAGCAAATCTGACAGTTGGCGTGGAGATTCTGGAAAATGGTCCCCCACAGATCACTGTAAAGGCTCAGGTGTTAAAGAAGGCTTCCAACAGAACGGTCACCGTCCTAGAAGCAGAAGGAGTCTTTGAAAAAGGTAAGATAAACTGGACGGTCAGTCTTACAGCCATAGTTGGAATATGGTGATAAAGCCATGGTTTAGGCCGTACAGCAGAGGAAGACAGGTTTTCAATGGTTTCCAGAAAGCCCGTTTGATTCTCAGGCCTGTGAAGTCTGAAGTTGTCCCTGAGTTTTCTACAAAGTGGACAACAACCCAGGTTCCTTCATGTGTGGCTGTATCTCGTCTCATCTCCTAAAACTGCAGGGGAAGAGCATCTGGCATTTTCCACGTGGGGAGTGTTTGTGGGCCAGGCCTGGAAATGGTGCTTGCCATCACTGTGCATGGACAGACAGCAAGGAGGCTGGGAAAGGCAGACAAGAGTTTGCCCCAAGAGCCAGGGGTAGAGCTAAACACTTGTCTCTCGTATTGCCAAGCTTAGTGGGTGCGGCGGATTTTAGTAAATAAGCCAGTGGGAAGGAAAAGAAGAGTGACACAATCCCATCTTGTGGAATAGTAGACCCGGTTTTATTGATCAACCCCCTCCCATAACTTAAAAATGCTGTGTGTGGGAAGGGGGAGGTGGCCACAGGAAAAGGATCAGATGAAAAGAACCAGCATCTTTTGTTTCAAGTTTGAATTCTAATCTGGTCCAGGATTATACTGGGCCCAGAAGTTGCCCCCCCTTTCAGTATTAAGGGAAAACTAAATCTAGGGTTTATTCATTAATATATACAACATATTTATTATTATTATTTTTTTCTGGCTACAAGAGCACTGTGTCCAGTGAGCGAAACTTAATAAGTGTTGTCAGTAACTCTAATAAACTCTAATTAGCCATGCTCTGGCATCCAAATATAAACACTGTTAACTAAATGTGTATGTATACTGGAAACAGGTGTAAGTTCCTCTGTTGTTCAGTTATTTATTTATTTTTTAAATCCTGTGAGAGTACATAATGCAGGGTGGATGGGATTCCACAGTACTTTCTATAAAAATGTATCCTTTACCAGTACAGAAAATGAAAGACATCATCAAATGAGAATAAAGTTTATGTCTCTCTGTGATGTGACTCTATACAGGAGGTTGACTGTCTGAATAGGGAAATTTAAGCTGGGAATTCAGAAGAGGGTTATGTGTGTTGGGGTTAGGGTGGTGTGTGTGTGTGTGTGTGTGTGTGTGTGTGTGTGTTCACATGTGTGCATGAACAACCCATGAGTTATTGCTCAGGAACTATCCACCTTGTGTTTGAGAAATGATTGACCTGGAGCTTGCTGATGACATTGGCTCCTAGAAATGCTGCGATTCTAAACAGGTCACTTAACTGTTCTGGGCATCAGATCCCTCATCATCAGAACAGATGTAATGCCACTGGCCATCTTATGCAGTTATCAAGTTAAAGTCTTTTAGTATGTAGTCCTACTAGTATTTCATTACACAATAGCTGCTAGTGTTAGAAGTAATAGCCCTAAAGAAGCAGGAATAGAAAGCAAGGCCCTTCGTACATGGGGGCAGACCTGCATTGCATGGGAAATAAGATTCACTGGGACACAGTATAGGTTGAATGATGTTTATTTGGGGAGAAATCACTTACACCTGAAACAGATGACCATCTTGGGTTCCTGCTCCAAGGATGTCACCCAGAATCTCTGCAACCAGACCAGAAAGAGGTCAAGCTGGGATCCAGGCCCTTAGAACTAGCTCCCCCCAGACACATCCACACCTGTGCCCACGCCCCAATGGGTGTGGTCAGTGCAATGGGTGCCAGCAGGGTAGATATCTCACTACAATTTCTCTTTTAGTTTAAAAAAATATTTAGGCTTGATACAAGACTATATACAAAGATAGTAAATATCAAGTATGCTCTAGGAGAAGAAAAATGTAAGAACATACACACTTAATATCTATTGCCAGTGAGGCAACAAGAACAAATGACAAGAACTACAGACCTGAATTTCCATTATTGGATTTATCATTTCTGAAAATGAACAATCCTTTTGTGTATCATAGTAGCCAAAGACTTGTTGGAACACATATCAAATCAGAGGAGATAATTCTTAAGCAGTTTTACCTTCATTATTTCTTCATCAAGAATTTATGATTTTGAGGGCAGTTTCCCTGGAATGTACAGGACCAGAGGAACGTGAATTATTTTGACAAATATTTGGGATTTGCTTGTACATTTGCACACTCTTTGTTAGTATTTAGGCATCTGTACTAACCTGCCTTTGGAGTTCTGACAGGATATGCCCTCAGCTGCTGCCACTAAGAGCATTACCTTTGCCTGTTCACTATGTTCCCTTTTAAAAGGGTCCTGCACACCTCCCATCTCTCCCTCTCTCTATATGTCTGTTCCTTTCTCTCTGCCTCTTTCCTCTCTCCTGCTGCTCCTGTCCCCAGAGGTTGGTCTCTCCCCTCCTCCCCTCTTCTTTCCTTCTTTCTCCTTTTTATGATTCCTTTCTCCTAAAAAAAAAAAAAAAAAAAAAAAAAGCCTCATCACTTGAACTCTACTGCATGGTGTCTTTCTCTCTGGAGCTTTATTTTTTTAAGACTTACTATATTTTATTTTGTATATGAGTGTTTGCCTGCATGTTTGTATGTGCACCATATACATGCAGTGTCAGAGGGAGCCAGAAGAGGGCATCAGATCTCCTGGAACTGGTGGTATAGACAGATGTAAGCCACCATGTGGGTGCTGGAAATTGAATCCAGGTCCTCTGGAAGAGCAGCCTGTTTTCTTAATTGCTGAGCCATCTCTTCAGGCCTTCCACTCTTATTTTAGAATTCTGCTCTTTTCTACACTTTCTCCTCTATAACAAATAGCAACTGCACTAGGGATTTATACTATGGCCAGGGTATTATTATTACTATCTATTATTATTTTTTGAGGAGTTATCCTCCATACGTTCAAGCTTAGATCAGAAGACCCTAGACCAGAATGGATCTTTAAAAAGGAAAGTGGGAAAATGCTGCTTTCCTCACCGTGTGCCTCTGGTTTTGCTGACTTATCAGGCCATTGAAACCTCACATTGCTGGAGGTACTCGCCCTCTTTGAAAGGAGAGTCTTACTCTCAGGTCAGAGGCTGTTAATTGTTCTCAGAACAGATGCTTCCTGTAATGTTAGGGCTTAAGGATGAAGACATTCCTGCCTCCTTTTCCTCACATCCTTTGTTTTATCTGCCTTCTGCAGTTGTTACCTCATGCAGATGAATGGGGACTTCTAAATCTGCAGAGGCTGAATCTTTATAGAATTTGTGTGTATGTGTGTGTGTGTGTGTGTGTTTCCATTGCATACATTCAAACAAGTTCATTTTTGGTTTGATTAGTTCATCAATTTTCTCATGTGGAAAGGTTTTAATAAAGTTATCATCTAGCAGAGCTATGTAAAATCTTGAGTGATTAGAAAAATCCCTGGGCCAGGGCTGTGTGTCACAGCACAAGAATGTATTTCTAGCTTAATTTGCTTCAGAAATAATAATATTATTATTAACAGATTCAGATTATACAATGGGCTTAATTTAAAATTTTTGGTGGGTTTTATTTTAATTTTTTTAAAATGTGTGTGTTTTGAGACAGGTCACATTTATCCCAGGCAGGCCTTGAACTCATTATGTAGCTGAAGTTAGCATTGAACCCGATCCTTCTCCTTCAGCTTTCCAAGTGTTAGGCTTATAGGCATGTGCCAACAAGCCCTATAACAAGAACTGGGCTGGAGAGGTGGCTCAGAGCTTAAGAGCAGTGTTTGTTTTTTCAGAGGTTCTGAGTTCAATTCCCAGCAATCACAGGGTGGCTCACAACCATCTATAATGAGATCTGGTGCCCTCTTCTGGTATGCAGATATATGTGCAGGCAGAACACGGTGTATCTAATAAATAAATAATTCTTAAAAAAAAAAAAAAAAAAAAAGAAAAGAAAAAAAGAAGCCCTCAAGAACACACCTTAATACAGGCAAACGAGCAAGGCTTCTTCTTCTTCTTCTTCTTCTTCTTCTTCTTCTTCTTCTTCTTCTTCTTCTTCTTCTTCTTCTTCTTCTCTTCCTCTCCTCCTCCTCCTCCTCCTCCTCCTCCTCCTCCTCCTCCTCCTCCTCCTCCTCCTCCTCCTTCTCCTTCTTCTCATGGAATGATTTATTTGTTTCATATATATGGGGGTGATCTGGTTATGTGTGTGAACTGTAGTCTTTTAGAAAAGTGTTCCTTCTTAGCTGTATGGAGTTCTGCCTTTTCAGTACATGGTCTAGTTTCTTGCTTTTATCACCCTCATCTCTGCAATGAATACAGCTGGGTTCATCATCTTACTTTCTTTCTTATGCAAGAGGTAGTTAGTTCCACAAACATAATTGACAAAACATAATGGGACCTCAGCAGGGAGTGTATGCAAGAGGAGAGAAGACTGGCATCTCTAATGTTGGATGAGCCTTCCTCTTTCCAAACTTTATTTCCTTTTCCATTCTCCAACCTGAACATTTTGTTTAGCAGCTTCCACTGTTCCCCCCCCCCCAAACAAAATTTACTTCCCCTCAGTTAAAGAATTCATTGCCACTAGTTCCATGTAAACCTAGTTTAAGAAAAAGTCCTGAGCTGGAGATGCCAACTGGAACACTTGGAAGCTCTACCTGGGTGTTTCTAGTGTTTGGAGGCACTGTTTATTTATCTGGTCTCTTTGAGACAGGGTCTCACTATATATCCTTGGCTGGCCTGGAGCTCAATATGTACACCAGGCTGACCTTGAACTCACAGAAATCCTTCTGCCTCTGTTTCCTGAGTGCTGGGATTAAAGGCTTGCACCACCTCTACACTGTTTATTTTTTGTGTTGCTTGGATCTTTGCCTTCCCTTTTAGATAATGGGATGAAATAGTATCCACATCTATGTCCTCTGTAACTTGCCTTTTGATTTTGTGCTAAATTCTTGGCTAATTCTCTTAATAGAATCTGCTTAGTTTAATTTTTAATAAGGAAAAAACTCTGGGGCTGGAGCAGTGGCTCAACAGTTAAGAGCACTTCCTGCTTTTGCAGAGGACCTGAGTTCTGTTCCCAGCACCACCCACATTGGGCAGCTCATAATCATCTATAATTCTAGTTCCAGAGTATCTCACAGCCTCTTCTGGACTCTGTGGGCAAGTGTTTAAAGGATTTAAAATATAGAAATTGAAATATTAAAATTCCTCTTCCATATAAAGTATTAGCTGGAGAATGAAAACAAAAACCATCCAGCCTAGTTAGGAATGGAGACAATGCTGTCAAATATACCTTTCATCTGTGTAGATCAAGATCTGTCCCATGGTTTTTATGAAAGTACAGTAATTAGTGTAGTGTGTAGGCAGATCCCAGGGCAGGTTTTTACAGGCCACTTGTTAAGCAGAACTCAGTTTAAACCTGTGAGTATAGATTCTTCATTTATGTTCTTCGTCATTGTGTGGGATAAGTATTAGGAGGGGTGGGTACTGAGGGTAAAGGATCTAGATGTGCTTGGCTTTGAAGCCAGACTGTAAGATGCTGGCTACTCCATCTAATGGTGTTTGGACTGTGGTGCTTGAGGATTGCAGCAAGTTTTAATTTCATCATCTGATAATAATTATTTCTGACTTAACATGATTACATACTTATTGTGAAGATTAAATAAAGATTTAAAGCACTTAGCAGGAAATAGTAGCTACTGTTGAAGAAAATAGCTAGTTATTAGAGGAGAGTATCAGTAATTCATGTCAAAGGTGAATATTACTCTCCTATTGAGATGACCCTGAACTTGGAACTCTATAAAAGGCATTCATATCATGGGAATGGGAAGGTATATAGCATAATAAGTACTTTTTGCTTATAATGCCAATCACAAAGTGTTTAATTTTTACTTCCCAATGAGCTAGGCACTATTTTGTTAATTATGGAGAATGAAGCTAAGAAAGAACATTCAGTTTCCCTGACTTAAACAAGTCAATCAGTGAACAGTGAGGCCTGAACCCGAGGTTAGTTCTGTCTGGGTGCAGAGACTGGAGCAATATTGTATTTCCTTTCTCTAAATCATCTTCAGATTTGCTTGCAGTCGACTAGGAATCTTATGAGACCTAATGTGGATCTAAAGAACTGCAAGTTGCCTTAAATGCCCATAGTGCACGAATGGGCTTTGGAGCCCATTTTCTATGGAGGGATACTCTCTCAGCCTAGATACATGGGGGGAGGGCCTAGACAGACTTTGATGACACCCCCATGGGAGGCCTCACCTTCCCTGGGGAGTAGATGAGAGGGTTTGATAGAGGTGTTGGGAGGGGAATGGGATGGTAAGGATGGGAGGGAGAGGGAACTGGGATGGTAAAATAAGATTGTTTTTAATTTAAATACAAATTAATAATAATAATAATAATAATAATAATAATAATAAACAACTGCAAGCTGGATTAGGCCTGGTGACACACATCTGCAAACTCAGGTCTTAAAAGGCTAGAGCAGAAATATGGAATTTGAGACCAGTCTGGGTTACATATAGAGTCTCTGTCCCAACACAAGACAAAAATGTGACAGCAACAATCACAAAAAATTGTAAGATGAAATGCCACCTTTTCTCTGAATTTAATTATGCCCACTGTAGAGGTTTGGAACTGGAAGGGGACATCAGAGTTAAGTCAACTCAATTACCTAATTTGTGGCTGAGGAGTGGCCCTGTGTCTGGGGCTCTGTTCAAAGTCAAATTGCTTGTTTCTGGCAAAGCTGGAAATGGATCCTATTTCTTCAAATCTTCAGCCCATTGTTTTTTCCAGTATCTTCTAGAAAACTCTAACATATACAGAAGCTGTGTCTGAGAGCTAGGATGTGTTTATAAATGTCGATTCTTCTGATTTGGAAGGGAAAATCAAGTGAAGCTTAAAAACCCGAGTGCTCAGCAGCGTCTTGTTGTAGCTCAGGGTGGAGTGGCTCTTGAGACTGCTGAGAAGCATCGGGAGAGCTGGTCAGGGCCTCTCAGACATCTACATTCCATCACTGTGTTTCTTTTGTATTTTTGGTTGTGAGCCTAGCCTTTAACAGCTGAGCCATCTCTCCAGCCCATCGCTGTTTCTCAAGGGGTGAGTTGCACTTAAGTGTAGATTCATGTCCATCCTTCAGACATGGCTAAGGTCCAGGAACCTAAGTCTCTTCTACCATCATCTCAGATGATTCTCAGCAACATTAAATGAGAACACATACCCGCTAGTGTCTCCCAAATCGTACTTGACCTAGCTTTGGGAAGCCTGGGGGTGAGAGGCAAGTTCTTGCAAGCTTGATGACTCACGTGCTCTGAGAGAAGGCCCCTCCTGAATGTCTGTGCTTGCTTTTCAAGTATCCCCCAACCCTAAGCACTGGTGTTAGTTTTTGGCAGTGAAATAACTAACATGTTTTGGGGTTTGATTGTGAATCAGTGACTGAATGAAGTTGAAAGTAAACATTCTAATTCTTTAAACTTCAAGTTAAACATGTTGCTCTTCTAACACCGAGTGAGTCACTGTCCTTAATGACTCACTGAAGGGCTGCGGTGGAAATAGAAAGCAGGTCCTGTAAGAATTTGGGATGGGTAATTGTTGAGCCTTTATGGTCTGTTAGGCTGGCTTTGTAATGCTAAAACTTGTCATGTTCTCAGTGATGTTTCTTTTCATTAATTTGATGTCCCATGGTTGAATGAGCGGTGAGAGAACAGGGGAGGATCCAGAAGAATGCTTGACAATAAAAGCACAAAACTGAGTGAGCATGGTGATTCAAACCTGTAATCCCAGAACTTGGGAGGCGGAGGCAGGAGGATTGCCATCAGTTTGAGTCCAGCCTGGGTTACAGAGTGAGACTTTGTTTCAAGAAACCAAAACTCACAATGCAGTGGTGGCCCATGCCTTTAATCCCAGCACTTGGGAAGTAGAGGCATGCATATCTGTGTTTGATGCTAGCCTGGTTGACAGATCAGATTTCATGACAGCCAGGACTACAAAGGTACCTTCTCAGAAAAGTTAAAAACAAAACAAAACAAAGAATCCCAAATTCTATCCTCCTGAAAAGTGCAGAGAGGTTTGTGAGTGGGCACTACATTATAGGTACATGGGAGGAAGATGCTCTGAGGTGCTGTTTCTTTGTAGACTGACTAAATGTAGCATGATGGATTGCACACTCAAAAGCTAGAAAAGGTGCCAGTTAGATGGTTGAGCAGTTAGAGACTTGCCACCAAGCCTGAAATTCTTAGTTTAGGCCCTAGGACCCACCCCACCCACATGAGAAAGAGCTGTCTTTACAAAGTTGTCCTCTGATCTACATACATGTTCTATGGCACATGTGTGCAGGTGGGTGCACACACGTATTTTAAAAACAACAACAACAACAAAAAGCTGGGAGCTTTTTTTAATCGCAGTACTCTGGAGGTAGGGACAGGCAGATCTAAGAGTTTGAGGACAGCCTGGTCTACAGAGTGAGTTCCAGGACAGCCAGGGCTATACAGAGAAACCCTGTCTTGAAAAAACCAAAAAACAAAGAAGGGCTGAAATGAAGGTGTGCCTTCCTAGAGGTGAAGGGGGTTGGGATGAGTTTATTCCCGCTATGATTGTTAGTGCATGAGGTGGCATTATGACTCAGCATATTTTGGTCTGGGCCAAGATAATGATAGGAAGAGCAGTGACAGAGCTTGAGGTGGGGGATCGTGCTGGGTCCCAGTCTTGCTCTCTTTCTACTCTTTTCATAGGAAAGTTCTTGGAATTGACCTCTTTAGATTATTAGTAGTGCTTGTGCAAAATGGTGTATTTCATGGTGACATTTTCATAGATGTCTATCATATTCACTCTCCCCTCCCTTGTTCCTTTCCCTCCTGGTGGGCTCCTTTCTCTTGTCAGCCCCATTCTTCCATGTCATGCATGTAGCATCCATCCAGGTTTCACACAGGAGGCAAAGCACATGGTACCTGTCCTTTTGTATTGCCTTAGTTTGCCTGCAAGGCCCTGGCTGAAATAGTTCCAAGATCTAGTGGGGGATAGCAGTGGGTAACTGGTGGGCAGGTCTGTGGGATTTTTGGTTCGGAGGAAATGATTCATGATTTGAAGTCTAAAAACCAGACCAAGTGGTGAAGAAATTGGCATAAGTAGAGAGGTATGTTTTCTAAGAATACCTCATGGCTTCCTTGTGGCAGGCTCAGTTAGGGATTTATGTTCATGAAAATATAGCTACAGAATAGTTTGATATTACTATGTTGAAATGTGCTGGATACCTTAAGGACTGTAAAGAAGGCATTCATTATATTCAGTATTTGAAATATTTATTGTGTGCCAAAGTCTACAAGATTATGTTGTAACAACTATTTTGGAAATAATACCTGGATCTGTGCTGTCCTGTTGAGAGGCACGGTGTGTCAAAATGGGAGTTCTAAAGCATATTGAAACTGAACTCATTTTATTTATTATTTGTTATTTAATTGATTATTTTACATTTCGATGGCAGACTCCTGTTGCTCCTCCTCTGCCACTCTCTTCCTCCCTTCCTCCATCCCCTACTCTGTCAATCCACCCCTCCTGGTATTTGCTTAGAAAGTGGTAGGCCTCCCATGGGTTTCAGCAAAGAATGGCATATCAAGCTACCATATGACTAAGTACCTCCCATGTATTCAGACTGGGCAAAGCAGGCTGAGGAATAGGGTCCCAAGAGCCAGCCAAAGCACTAGGGACAGCCCTGCTACCATTGCCAGGAGTCCCACAAATAGACCAAACTACACAATCATCACACATATTCAAGAGGGCCTAGGTTGGTCCCATGCAGGTTCCTTGGTTGTTGGTTCAGACTCCGTGAGTTCCCATGAGCCAGGCTAGCCATTTCTATGGGTTTTTCTCTGATGTCCCTGACCCCCCTGGCTACTATAATCCCTCCTCCCTGTCCTCAGCAGGACATTTGGAACTCAGTCCAATGTTTTTGGCTGTGGGTTTCTGAATCTGCCTCCATCAGTCACTGGATGAAGGCTCCCAAATGAAGGGTAGTCACAATCCAATCACAGGGAATGGCCAGGAAACTGATCTCTCTTGAGTCACTTGACAATAGTAGTTACTGAGCAGCATTTTGTGAGGGTAAATGAGAATATTTTTTGGTGCTACATCGTCTAAGGTGGCAGCCACTAGTTATGTGTAATTTTTTTTTAATTTAAATTTTGGTTTATTATTATTATTATTTTTAGACAGGGTCTCATTGTACTTCCCTGAATAGCCTGGAACTTGCTATGTAAATCTTATTTGGCCTTGAGTTAACAGAGATTTATGTACTTCTGAGTATTGGGGTTGGGATTAAAATCTTGGCTACTACTTGGCTCAGAATGAGGGGTCTCCCCGTTTCAGTCGGCACCCCCAAGAACTCAATGTCCAGTCCAGTTGATGCAACACGCAAGAGGTTTTAAAGAACGTGATACATTTGCGTAAATGGGCTTCCCTCAGCACACAGGCTGGGTGCAGGTACTTTTAAAGGAAAAAGCCACAAGCTTAGGGTGGGGCTGTGACTCCCTGTCCTCTCAGTACATGACCAGTCATGGGTTTTCTCCTTGGGGCCGGATGGTCTCCCTGTTTCCATCAGCAGGACCTTAGGGCCTCGGGGTGTCCTAATTAATCTTGTCTGGGCAAACCGGAGTTGCAGCTATCACTGATGGGAGGGGCAGCGTGAATTCTTGGTATCCTGTTATTCTAGGACCTTGTGAGGGAGTTGCCTGTGGTTAGCAAATTCCAGGTAACTGATAGTGGTCTGGGTTAGCTTTTCAGGTTGGACGTCCTTTAATTGGGGGTTTTCCTTAACTTTAATTTTGGTCTTTCACTACCAGACTCAGCTTTATGTGTACTTTTTGAGTATATGGAATGAGGCTTGTATGACTTGAGATGAGCTATAGCTATAAAGTACACACTGGGTTTTGAATATTGGTACAAAAAAACCCCAATAAACTCATTCTTTTTTATGTGTTTGATGATAATATTTTGAACAAACTGGGTTAAATAAGATTTGTTTTTGAATTTAATTTCACCCAATTCTTTTTTGTTGTTGTCAATACATTGTTTTTGAGTGTTGATCACAATACCTGGCATAGTAACATTTCAAAGATGGTTAGCTGTCTTTGCTTTGGTATTTACCACAGGCAGATATGGAGGCTCCCACCTCCTCCTGAGCAAAAACATGACCTCTTTGTTGTAGGCTTTAGTGGACAGTCAACCTCATTCCTTGAGAAAGGAGGAGTGGGTCTCCCCCTTGAGCACCACAGGGGGTGACAGACTTTTCCTGCAAAGGTAAATGGAGGTTTTGCTGTAGACTTTTGTCTTTATTGTGGTTACTCAACACTACCTTATAGTTTCAAAACAGCTGGAGACAAAGGAACAGCATTAGAATCTGTATGCTGTTGACTAACAGTGAAAAATTGTTCTCCCCCATCTGTTTGAAAATAAAAAGCCATTCTTAGTTCATGAACTACACAAAAAGCGTGGGCTAAGTTTAGCCTGCCTTGCCATGGTAAGTACCCTGTACATTTCAAAACCAAGAACCCCACCTGACTCTTAGTTTTTCATTTGTAGTGAAACCTTGGTTTACTTTTTGTGGGTGTCTGCTTGGTCTTATGTCACTGAGCCATATACAAGGGATGAAACATTATGTATGAATGTCATATTTATTGAAATAATAAGCAAGGGGAGGCATGAAAAAACAGAAAAAAAGAAGAGTATGAAAGAGTGTGAAGTTTTTGTATTTTCTGTATTGACTCAATTAGGATTTTTTTTTTTTAAACAGGCATTAAACTGTTAAAGAGAAACACTGCATTTTAAAGTTCTATTTTCCACATATTTGTGTGGATAATTGTCTTCTTTTTGTAGTTCATCTGAGATGAAATGATTTCTGTATAGAGAATATCTCATAAACTGTTAAAGAGGTAAAACATATTAACACTGGGGATAAACCAAAGTTTATTTTTGCACACGACTGCATAGCAAAGAACTGCCAAAGATATTAAGTCTCAAATATTAAGTTGGGAAGATACATAATGGAAAAGTACTTTTTTTTTCATAGAGAGTATTTCTGGACCTAGACTTATTTCCAAATGTTCACTATTCTTTCCGGTCTATGATTCTCCTGAGCCACTTGGTGAGGACAGATTTCAGGCAGCAGATGTCTTACAGAGTGTGTTTCAAAAGTTAAGGGAAGGTTCATTCTTGAGTATGCTTACTACACAACTTAAAATAGCCTGAACTCTATTTGTAAATCAAATGGCCAGCTTTTTGGTTGTGCCATTTGAATTGTCAGCAAACAAGGCTTCTTTTAAGGTGCTGGCTGCTGGGAGGCAGAGGCAGAAGTCGGAAAGGCTCTGACATGGCCTCTCTCTGGTCATATGTGAAAGCCATCAGAGGTTACAGTTGTCTGGAAGAGCCTCATGTAACATGGCACACCCTCAGTGATTGAGAGAGTGTTCATTGCCTTTTGATAGCCAGTTCCCATGTCAGAGTGGGACCAGGCCAAAGAGAAAAAAATGTTCCCAAAGGTTTGCAACCTAGCAACTTAGTCCTCAACCTAGCAACTGCAGAGAAAGGGGCTCTTCTTTCCCATCTATCCCGCTTTACTCCCCAACCCCTACTTTGATCATTTGGTGACCCAAATTACTGTAAAATATTTTTTAAATAAGTCCGGTGCTAGGACTTAGTAAGTGCTTAGGAAATCTGAAGATGTATTTTTAAATCTGAAGAGAAGACAAAAGAATAGCAATAATTAACGTTAAGCATTTGAAGTTGACCTTTTAAATGATAAGGGCTAGTAAGATTGGTGATAGCCACTATCTACACAGTGTATCCGGCATGCTCCCCATGTTCAGCAGGAGCTAGAGGGGCTGAGACATCTCTGCCTCTGTACTCTCACTGCTGGCTGGCTCTGTATCTGTCCTGGTTCTGGGACTGATGTGGTCATAGGTCTGGAGTGGGACCCAGGCATGCAACTCCTTCCTTTAGCTTTCCTCTCACAAAAAACCCTTCACAGGTTCCAGCTGCCTAAAAGCTACACCCAGAACAAAACAAAGCAACAAAATGAGTACCCCTATGAAATGAGGTTTCTAGTTAGCCTGTATGGAATTGCCAGCATGCATGCCCTCCAGTTAACCAGTGTAAGAGATTCCTTTATTGCAGATTCCCAGCTGCTTTCCTTTTTCTCCTTGCCTGGTGTCACTTGGGTAGGAATCACCCCCACCCCACCCCCACCCCCACCCCCCAGTGACTGTGGGAGGTGGCCTGTGTTGTCAGACCAGGGTAGAAAGGAAGCACATTGTTTCCGCCATCCCCTGGGCTGACAAACTAGCCAACCCTGAAGATTTATCCTGAAGCAAGGAAAACTAAGTACCTCTCAAGAGTAGGCAGTAGGCAACTGTGTTGGGGCACAGCTCTGTGCAGTTCAGCTTTTCATTCTTGGTTCTGACTTGGGGCACTGTGGGGGCTGTTGTGTTACAAGCACCACACACACACATCCACTGCAGGAGAAAGGCTCTTTCATTTAAGCTGCAGGGTGTGTCTCAGCCTTCTGAACCTAGGGCTTTGTGGCCCCTGTGTTTTCTTTTGTTTTGTTTTTTGAAACTGGGTTTCTCTGTGTAAGGATCCTGGAATTTACTGTATAGATCAGGATGGCCTGGAACTCACATGGATCTGACTGCCTCTGCCTCCCAAATTCTGGGATTAAAGACATACACTACCATGCCTGGCGCCCCCCCCCCCCCCCCCGGACTTTTTTTTAAACAGGGTTTTTCTGTAAAACAGACCTGGCTGTCCTGGAACTCTTTCTGTAGATAAGGCTGGCCATGAACTCACAGATATCTGCCTGCCTCTGCCTCTCTGCCTCTCTGCCTCTCTGCCTCTCTGCCTCTCTGCCTCTCTGCCTCTGCCTCTGCGCTGGGATTAAAGGGGTGTGCCACCACATTTTGCTTTTCTGATCCCATTAGCTAGAGACCTGACTTGCCCAGGGTTGCCCCTTCCTGGGGATGACTTGTATAGGTACCAGGATCCACACAAAGGCTGAGGAAAGCAGGGACTCCAAGATGACTGAGATTTAAACCTCATTTTAAATGATTAAGGAACACTGGGGACATTTGCAAACAGACCAACCAAATGAAACTTACAATAGCCAGCAATAGAAGAGAGGTAAACTGCTAACTATACTGAGACCATCCAGGGCCAGGTCTAATGCTGGGATCCAAGAGTCAGGCTGCAGATTGAGAGTCTTGGGTGATCCAGGGCTCCAGATCTCATTTGTAAAATAAGACTAATGGACTTATTGGAACCCTCACCCAGAACACCTCTTTCCACGAAGCTCTATGAATACACACTTACACAGAACCAAACTGAAATGGCAAGGCCGACAGTTTACTTCATTTCTGTCTTTGGAAGATAGTTGGAGTGTAGATCTGTGGAAATATATGTATTGCTTTGACTTATAAAAATGAAAAAAATGTATTCTGTCAGGTCTGTTGGCTGTTTTATTGTTTCTAAATAAAACTTTCAGAGTCCCATCCTCCAGGGCATGGTTATAGAACAGAAATATAATTCAACTATGTAAATAATTGAACGTTCTCCAGTGACTGCTTTACAAAAGTAAAAGGAAATTAATTTTAATAGTACACTGTACTTGATCTAGGTGATTTCTTATTTGTAATTACAGATACTATGATTACTATAAAGTCCTTATAAAAGCCTCTGCTAAAAGCTTCACTCTGTAAGTTGTTCTGTAAGACCCGTGAGAGCGTGATCCCTAGCGCTCCCACTCAGGAAAGGCGGCTCCCCCAAATCACTCATGAGAAGTGGTCTTGATGCAAACGCACAAGGTCCTTTATATTCCAGTATACTGGGGCCGTCAGCCATATACCATGCAGGGTAGAGGGCTGAGAACCCTTAGCACAGAATTGAGACAGTTTTTATAGGGTTACAACAAAGCCTGGCATCATGAACCAATCACCTGGTAGCATCCAGTGCGGACCAATTAATTTAAAGTATCCAACCCCGCCCTTAGCCCAGGAAGTCTGCTTTCACACAGGCTTCTGGGTGTTCATTCACTCACTGGTCACCTACATTAAGGTAGGTGACCGTCAGCTTGGGATTTAAGACTCCCAGCTTTCTGGGGTCACTGGAGAATTAGGCTATATTTTTCCATCCTAACAGTTCCAAGTCTTAGAACTCGGCCTCACATGTCTGGTGCCTGCTCTGTGGGAGGTTTCAGAGGTTTGCTGGATGGAGTTTTTCCTTTTGTCATCCCTGTGTGCTTGCTTGTTGTAGTATTGTTATTTTTGAGCTCAGGCTGGCCACAGATTTGAGCTTCTTCTGCTTCAGCTCTCCTGGTTACTGGGATTGTGGTGTGTGCTCCACCACTCTAGGCTTTGCAGGTAATCTTTTTTTATTTTATTTATTTTTGGCTTTTGGAGACAGTGTTTCTCTGTGTAGTTCTGGCTGTCCTGGAACTCACGCTGCAGATTAGGCTGACCTTGAACTCACTGAAATCCTCCTGCCTCTGCCTCCAGAGTGCTGAGATTAAAAATGTGTGCTGCCTCCGCCACCCAGCTGCTAGGTAATCTTGTTTGTTTCAAAGATTTTCCTATTACCTCTTACTGGGAATGAGCTATCTCAAAAGTTAGTAATTTAACACCAAGTGTTGACAGTTTCTCACAGGTGGTTCTCCGCTTGCATGCTCAGGGTCACTTACAGAATTCAAGTCCTGAGGTTTCAACTACACTTTCTGTCTGAAGCTTTCCTTCACTCTCTTTTGTCATGTATTTAATTACGTATGGAAGCATGAACTCATTGAGTTTTGTTTGGTAGGTTATGATTCATTGTTTATTGAGTGTTTAAGTTGTTTGGTCATAATACTTTTCCATGGCAGAAAGAACATTTTCTACATGTTCTTGTGTGTGTGCATGGGGGTATGTCTCTGCCTGTTGAGTTTGGAGCTCAATGCCAGTCATCTTCCTTAGTCACTGTCCACTTTATTTTTTGAAACAAGACACAGGGTCTTGCACTGTGCCTTGAGCAAGCCGATTTGGCTGGGCTGGCTGGCCTGTGGGTGGTCCTGTCTCTGCCTTTTGAGCATCAGGATTATAGGTACTGTAATACTACACTGCTGCACTTGGCTTTCTACATGGGTTCTGGATTATGGACTCGGGTTCCTCTGTGTGTGTGTGTGTGTGTGTGTGTGTGTGTGTGTGTGTGTGTGTGTGTGTTTGTTTGTTTGTTTGAGCAATACTAAGAAATCTGGGCTTTTGATATTTAATATCTTGGATAAGAAAGAATAGCTATCCCACTTATTTACTTATTATTTATTTATTTGGTTTTTCAAGACAGAGTTTCTCTGTGTAGCTTTGGAGCCTGTCTTGGAACTCGCTCTGTAAACCAGGAACTGGAAGAGCTTCTCCTCCTGCCTCTGCCTCCTGAGTGCTGGGATTAAAGGCATGCACCATTACCTCCTGGCAGTATCCCACTTTATAAACATAGATTGATATTGGTAATACAGTCACATGCTTTATTGATGTCATGCTTCCTCAAAAACACTTGGGGAACTCTGCTTCAGTGGCAAGCTGATATCCTGATGGACACATCTCTAAGCTCTCTGATGCTCTGATGAGTACCAAGGGCTTCCTGTGTGTCCTGAATCATTCTGTATATTGTAGGCAACAAGAGCCTTTTCACAAACCACTGTGTGAGTTTTCAACAAATATTAACAATTTCATTTTATGGATGAAAGTACTGAGCTGCAGAATCAGGTCTAAGGAGTAGGCAGGAGAAGAGCAAATTTGTGATAAAACCCTGAGTGTGGTCTGATTCCAGAGCCTGTTGTTAATTCCTATTCTGTACTAGGCCATGGCCTATTATCTCCCTGCTCTCACATGGTAGCCTCACATGACTTCCGGGAGGAGAATTATCACATCTGAAGGGAACTTTGAATAAGTACTTTGTCAATTAACTTGAAACCACTTTTCCTTCAAATAAATGTATCTGATGAGAAATTGGCACGTGGTAAATGAGTGATCCTATTTTTAGAAACTGTACTTGAAAAATAGTCTATACCACCCTGATCTTCATGAGTCACTTCTGAGCAGGGATTTTTCTTCAGTAAATGGGAGCATCAGAACACCTCAGGATTTGGTCCTACTCATGTTTTAATGAGTTTTTTTCTTCCTTTGTTTGTATTTTTAAAGACAAAGTCTCATGTCTCAAAGACATGTCTTCCTGGCTGGCCATGAGTTTATAGAGATCTGCCAGCTCATCCCTGACATGACTAATGCCTTCCTCTATCATGAGTATATGAGAACATGAAAAGCTCACTATGGGTGGAGCTTACTACTGAGCTAGAGGGTCTAAAGCCCTGGGCTCTCTCCCCTGTACTACAACCCCCGAGTAAAACAGAACAATAAGCTCCGAACCCCACATTTTCACCTGTGTCCTCTATAAAGTACTCCTCAACGTGTAATTTTAACACTGCTAGAGCAGTTGAGGCAGTGAGTGCTGGAATCTGATCACTGGGTGATGACCTTTTAATCTGATCTTTTCCCAAGGATAGGTTACAATTTATTGATTATTAATTTTATTGATTATTAATAAAGCTGTTTTGTTTCAGTTAAGTAAGTTTATGGTTCTATCCATAAAACCAGAATGTTAAGAGATTTGTAAGTCTTGTGCTGTAACATTGTATTTAAATTTTGACAAATACCTTTTCTTTCTTATTTTCCTTTCTAGGCTTTTTAAAGATTCTTACCCTCCCATCAGTAAGTATACATTTAAGTTGTTTGGTTTCAATAAATAAGTAAGTTAAAATATTGGTTTCAGAAATATATTTCAAGCCAAGTACATGCCTTTAATACCAGCATTCCAGAGGCAGAGGCAGGTGGATCTCTGAGTTAGAGGCCAGTCTGGTCTATAGAGTGGGTTCAAGGACAGTCAGGGCTACACCAAAAAAAACCTGTCTTGAAAACCAACCAACCAACCAACCAACCAACCAACCAACCAACCAACCAACCAATCAAAACAAAACCCTCAAGACAACCACAACAAAAAGAAATACATCGGAACTATGGCATATGTACCTTTTTATTGACCCTTTATTTATATCGATTGTAAGTTTGGATTTAGTTCAGAATAGTTTTCAAATATTTAAGGGCAATATTTATTTAGAAAGATTGGCTATTAAGTTCTCAAAACTCCTAGCAGGGATTTTTCTTCAGTAAATGGGAGCATCAGAACACCTCAGGATTTGGTCCTACTCATGTTTTAATGAGTTTTTTTCTTCCTTTGTTTGTATTTTTAAAGACAAAGTCTCATGTCTCAAAGACATGTCTTCCTGGCTGGCCATGAGTTTATAGAGATCTGCCTGCTTCTCTGCTTGGTGCCACACCCAGTAAATTTTTAATATTTTTAAATTAACATTTTAAAATTACACATAACAGTTTGCACTATATTTTCATACATCTACATACTGTATTTTGATCATCTACCCTTCATTAAGCCTCTTGTCTCCCTCCTATCTCTGCTGATCTCTTCCTGTTCTCAATTAGCTTTCCTTTTATTTCCATGTCTTGTTTTAGTGACCCAGTGTGGACTCCACCTTTTGAAGAGTGGTAGGTTAGAGACTTTTTGGACATATTTAAAGTCACGGCACCAAGTTGCTACTAGATTAGTGTAGCACATGCTGGGTATGGGTGTGAACTAGTGTAGCACATGCTGGGTATGGGTTCGAACTGGTGGCCTGGAGTACCGTTCACAGCTCTCTCAGCCTATTTACTTTGTGAAGTGGTTTTGGTAGGAGAATACAGTTGAAGGGTGGGTGTGGTATTGGGTTGAGGGATTATCTTGACGTCAGATGATGTAGAACATGTGAACTGCTCAATATGGCTTCTGTTGTGTTCATACTAGATGGTAGGATTCCCGTTGCTATTAATTAATTTAAAAAAAAAATGGTGGCATAGCCAGCACATGATGAACATGGGGGACAGGGTGCAGGAAAAGAAAGCATCATAGTGGAGGGCTTCAGAGAGTGCAGTGTAGACGGAGTTTCTGTTCCACCTGATCCCACAGCCATTTAGTCCCAAAGAAACACACAGACCTACACTAAGTATAAACTGTCTAGCCTCTGGCTTAGGCTTCTTACTGGCTAGCGCTCTCTTAATTATTAACCCATAACCATGAATCTATGTATTTCTACATGGTCTTATCTTACCGGAGAATGCCCAGACCTGTTACTCCTTCGTAGGCTACATGGCAACTCTTTGGTGGTGGCTTCTCTCTGCCTTCCTCTTCCCAGAATTCTCCTTGTCTGGTAGCCCTGCTTATACTTCCCGCCTTGCTACTGAACAATCATCAGCCAGTAAGGGAAATATATATTAGCAGCATATAGAAGGACCTCCCCCCAATCAGTACAGCAAGGAAACACATTTTGGCCTTCCATAGGCTGATTGCCTGAAGCAGAAAAAACAGGGAAAAGCTTACTGGGAAGTTAAGTACCCAGACTCAACAGGTGGGAGTGAGAATGAATATGCACTTGGAAAAGGAAATGGCAAAGTGATGTAACTGCTGTTGAAAGGCAGCTGCAGGGCTTGTGTCCCTCATTCCAGAAACTCTGTGATCTAATTGAAGAACAGAGTACAGGATTTTAAAGGAGAGAAACAAATTGTTCAGCTTCAGTGTCCATGAAGGATGAGTTCCCCCCAACACTACAGTCCCTTTTGATAATATTATGTACTCAAATTTTCTATTCTAACTTGTTATGAAAATATTTTAAGGTAAGATGGTGAGATATATCTGATCTTTCCCCACCAGCTACCTCTGAATAGCGCAGATGAGATTTATGAACTCCACATAACTGGACAGACCCAGGATGGGATTTTATTCTCCAACAGCACAGGCTTATCATTTGAGACCAAGAGAATGTCTGTCCTCATTCAGACAGACAAAGCATTCTATAAGCCGAAACAAGAAGTGAAGTTTCGTGTGCTCACACTTTACTCGGATTTCAAGCCTTTTAAGACGTCACTGAACATTTTCATTAAGGTAAGTGGTAGACAGAAATGAAGGAAGGAATCCCAGCCACCCTGCTAAAGCTGACTTGAGAGTTCTGTTCATGTTATTGGCACAGTAGTTTCTTAGCATTTCACCCCAGAAGGGCTTCCTTCTTGATATGGTGATGGGAAGAGGGGTGATGGAAGCTGGGTTAAGGGTTCGGGTTATGGAGTTTGTATACTCAGGCCTACTGTTGGCTTCATTACTGACCTGTCCATTCATCATTTACTTATTGAGATTTTGTGTTCCTGGAGCTGATGTGAACAGAAGAAACCCATGTTCATGTTGAATTTAGTTTTCAGTGGTACGAGGCCAGTCTGGTCTATAGAGTGAGTTCTAGGACAGGCTCCAAAGCTATACAGAGAAACCCTGTCTTGGGGAAAAAAATAGCTGTGATTAAGATGCTGATAGGCAAACATCATAGTTAGTGGAGAAAGCAAAGCATACCCTCCCTATATTGCCCTGATTTCTCTCTTACGGGCAGTTTAGCATCACAGTATGGAAGTAAGTGACTTTGACACTGTGGTGGCAGCTGGCTCAGCTGGCTTCTGCCCTGGACATTCTGCTTTAAAATTTTGCTCTGTGTGCAGGCGAATAACCTTGTGTGGATATAGATCTTCTGACTTGGAGGTTATGTCCTGTCTGAGTGTAAGTGCAGGTGAATATGTGTAGATACAGCCAGTTACATTGTGGAGGGTGCATCCTGTGACTGTGCTCTGGTACTCTGTCCCTCCAGCCCCAAGAACAACTTCTTGAAGCAGAAGAATCAGTTCGGCCTCCTTTCTCTTGAAGGGCCATGATACTGTCCAGGAGAAAATTCCACTTCAACCACCATAACTCACCGGCAGAGCTTTGGTGTTCCTTTTCCCCAAGTCAACATTGAGAATTAATGTTCTAGTATTTCTTAAGTCTTTGTCCATCTGATGGAAGAAATTCAGCATTTCCTTGTTTCTATTTTCGTCATCACTAGACAGCATATATTTATAGCTATTTGTCTTTCCTCCTGAGCCCTTTCACTTCACGGTTCTCTCATGCATGTGGCTACAATGCTTGACCCAGTCATTTGCCCGGGTGACAGCAACCTGACTATTCTTGACCTGTTC